>CM049828.1:29318395-29441356 GCA_027422435.1 Schizopygopsis pylzovi | reverse complement strand
AAGACCAGTTTAGGAAACCCCGATCTAATGTAATGTTTAATGCATTTTAGGATGTTGATATCAAAACTTTGAATACATTTTATTTTTGCTTTTTTATATCAATATGGTAAGTTTAATGGTAGCCTACACTTACACTTACATTTACATTTAGTCATTTTGCAGATACTTTTATCCAAAGCGACTTACAATTGGAGAATACATAAACAAGTTTAATACACTCAAACAAGTAGTCAGAATACATTACCTAAAATGAGTAGTAGAACTAGTTTTCATTATAGCCTACTCTGTAATCAGTAATGGACTATAATTTGTAACCCAAACCACAGCAGCTCTGCTTAAGAGTGAAGCTAAATATGCAGCTGTTGCCCATTTTGCCATATTTTTTCATTATAACATTCAAACTAAACATATTATATGTGCTTACTGCCAGACAAAAAATGACATCAGTTTGAAAACTGTATAGACTACTGAGAGAATAATATTGTAAAATGTGTTGCACGGTGAACTTTATACAAAATTATATTAAATACTTTCGCTATTAACTTTGTTCAAAAGTTCAAAACGTCTTTGTTTCGGTGTGATCTCCAACAATGGATGCTAGACGTGAGTTTTCTTGTTCTGTAAACACTATTATATTCTCAGGTACTTTGTATAACACCTCGTGAAGCTCCGCTGCAAACTAAACGCGTAAAAAAACACGTTTATTTACTTTGCGCAGTTTGTGTAAGGGGCGTTTATTTCCCTCACTGAATTCTTAGAGCCAGTGAGTGCACAAGTATGAGACCACAAGGTCAACACCGCTTGAGAAGTCGCTCTCTTGGTGTTTGCTAGGTAATAAGTCTGTGGAGCAGTCATGGGTTCTGAGGCGCAGAAGGACAGACTCCGCGAGCTCTTCCACGCCTGTGACGTGGATCACTCCGGACGCATCGAGAAATGGGAGTTCGTCAGAATCTGCTCCGAGCTGTGCGTGCGATCCACCGAGATAGACGCGCTCTTCACCAGACTTGACACCGACGGAGACGGCACGATCAATCTGGAGGAGTTCATGGACGGCTTTCAGGAGTCGCACTTGTTGAAGGAAGAGGAGGAGATGAGCAGCGAGCAAGCCGGGGAAAGTTCCTCTGCCCCCTGGGAGGATTTTAAATCCCGCCTGGGAGATCAGCTCAAATTCATCCCCAGGTAAAACACCTGACTGTCGGCGCAGTAGCTCTCAACTTAAAGCCCGAAGGAGCGCGTGAAGAACTTTTAAAATGTTCCCATTAAAAAGTCATTTTAATTTATCTTTAACGTTCCTAATGGGATTTTTAAAAATAGGATGCCAACATAACACAACAATATATTGGATTTTTTTTTTTTTTTTTTTTACAGGCTATTACAGGGTATGACTTTTCATAATATTCCTCACTATTATCCCATGAGGACATTTTTAGGGGTTCAAAACTCATTGCAGTTTTTAAAGAAGCGGTAATTCTTAGGTATGAAGTGGAATTTCTATTGTAATTTGGAATCAATCTTAACATTTTGTGATGGAAAATTTCTTAACGTTCTTAGTTTTTGTTTAGGAAATTTTCTTCTAACATGACACAAAAAAATGGAAAACACACAGAGAGAGAGAGAGAGAGAGAGAGAGAGAATTGTATATATATATATATATATATATATATATATATATATATATATATAAATAATTGTTAGCAATACAAATATGCTATATATATATGTGTGTGTTTTTAAATGTTATTGATATATGTATTATTGTTATTATTATTATTATTATTATTATTAAGAATATTTTACATTACAAAGAACCTTCTGTGATTTTTTTTTCATTGTTTATTTTAAAAGTGTATGATCAGGGAAGCATCCGTTCTGTGTTTGACAAATATTCTTTGGGTAGATTGAACTAAACTTATTGAACTATCTTCACATTGTAGGTTGAAAGGTCAGTATAGCCGAGAAGTCAACATAAAAGAGTTTCACTTTTCAAAATGAAAGACTGCAGTTACAGTATGCCATATTGCAATAACTAAATATATCTGACCTAGTTTTGTTTATCAGCCTGTGCAAATATCTGATCAGGTACACCATCACCCATTTCACATAATCTACAGGTATCCAGAAACACACAGCTTCAGAGATACGTTAAACTGTTTCCCTAAATGCTAATAAGTAATTGAAAAAAAAAAAAAATTATATCTAATTTTCTTTTTTGAGAAGTTTCATATATGAGCGTTGATATTCTTGATGATCATGTAATCATGAAATCTTCCCACTGGTGTTAATTTCCCAACTTTTAATAGTTCAGGTCATGAGATGTTTAGTTTTTGTTTGGTTGATAACGGTCCTTATTCAAATCGAGTTTGATGTATCTCATGACAGATCGGTGGAGTTGATTCTAGCTAGAGGCTTGACATGAGACACATCACCGTTGTGCCATGCTAAAGTCGACAGAACATTGATTAGTCGTGGGCTATCAATACCTCTCTTATATCACTCATCTGCCATAGCATTTGATGACACAAGTGCTGCTTCATAAAAGAGAACAGCAAAGTCATGAGGCTCATGCAGTTATTCACAAGCTGGCACCATCTTTTTCAGGTCATGTTAGTGATGTAATAAACCCCATTGATTGAATAATGTCTGAAAAACACATGGTTGTCCTTAAGCCGAATTCTGTTTTATTTCTAATCAGCATTAATGGATGCTGATTTTTCAGATCGTACACCCAGTCATCCCAGTTTGACAGATATCTACAGTGTATCAGAAACATCCGATTGACACCCAGAATCATCGTTTGAAAGAGGTTTCCAAATCATAATAAGTTCGAATACAACCTGAAATGGAAATTCTTACACTTTCTGAAATAAAAGGTAACAAACTTCATTTTTAGAATTCATACATACTTGTTGCATCCATTTTGGTTCATGTAATTCATGAGGAATTTCAGAACTGGGTGGAGTTCAAATATTCCAATCTTTTAGATATTCAGGTCATGCAAATCTTTGTATCAATACTTTTTTTGGTTGCATTGAATTGCTATGGTAAACTTATTACATTAATCGAGATTATGATGTATCTCAAAAATGAAATACGTATGTTAATTGATTACATACTAATTACATTGAATTACTATGAATGACTACAATTACCGTTGTGCCTACGCGTAAGTCGACAGTTAACATGTGATTGTACTGGGTATAAAATATCCTCTGTTATATCACTCAATCTGGCTATAGCATTTAATGACACATAGTGTGCTTTCATATATTTATAGGGAGTAACTAGCAATTAGTCATGAGGGCTATAACAGTATTCACAAGCTGCATCCTATCATTTTTCAGGTCATGGTTAGTGAGTAATAAACATGTTGAATAAGTCTAAAAACCACTGTCATGTCTATAAGCTCAACAATGTTTTATTTAAAGCATTATGTTGTCAACTTTTGGCCTCAATATGTGTTTGTGTATGTGCAGTATTGTAAGGATTTTAACTTTGTCAAGAACTCCGTTTACGTTGAGCCTGTAATATCCCTCATTTGAACAGAAAGTACTTCTCATTTCATCGTAAAGAGATCGTTTATTTTGGCACTGATCAATCGGAAATCTTTGAAGCACAGTTTTGCCATGTAATCAGATGGCTATAATTAAACTCATGTATTAAGTACATTCAAATAAATATAAACGTGTGTGTTACAGATGTTTATCTTGACGTTTATTTCAACATGTCATAATTTTAGTTAAATGTGAATAACAAAAAAAATATTTCAGTTTCTTTCATATAAGTTTGAGCACTCTGTATCAATATATGTATTAATTGCATTGGTTAAACATAACAAAAAATGAATTCCTATGGAGGAACTTAGTATTTTACATGAATTGGATTATGTGGTCCAGATTCAAAAAATTAAATAGCATTGTAATATAGAATACCGATTATACCACACTCAAATACCGTTATAATCAGACTTACATTATCATTATTTTGGTGACTACAATTTGTAAGCCGATTGGTGTTAATGTGTGATGTACATTTGTATCTTTATTAGTACATTAAATATCAATCTAGATGTATCTATATATTTAATAAAAATAATCTATGCCCACACTTTTAATAATATATATACATACAATTACATGACACATACACATATATCATCACCGTAAATATAAACTAACAAATGTTGGTATTTATGTTATACATATTATACTTATGTTTTTATAATGTAAACATGTATGTTATGTACACAATTACATAATTAACAGGAACGGTGATTTCTATTTTTAAAAATGTACTATTCAATGTATCGATTTACTAACATTATTTAAATAATGGACACGAAAATTTCATAGTAAATCTCTTGTATATGGTTTGTGATTGATCAATTGTGTCATCATACACTAGTTTGCCACTAATCAGCATCATACACTTAACTATATCAAGTAGCATAACAATGTCATTTATATATTATGTATTTGATCTTAAAAATATTTTTTTTAAAGCTTAAATTAATTATATAGTTTCCTAGAATATGAATATATGAATCATATTGAAACATACATAATTCTTAAATGGTATTTTCTTATTTTTTTCTTATTTTATCCACACTATGGAAGTCAGTAGTAACCAAAATTATTTGGTTATTCAAAAAAATATTTTATTATTTTTTTGTTTAATGGAGAATTGTGTATTGCTGCATATGTGACGGCCTGTGTGTGTTCTGCTGGTGTTTGTTCAGAGCTCAGGATCAGACGGCGATACAGCTGAGTGAGATGGAGGAAGAGATGGATCACCGCATCCACACCGCAGAGAGAAACACACGTCTACAGGTCAAGAGAAAACAGAGGATTTGCCTTTTTTATTATTACTTACTAAGCATTATTTATTTAATTTATAATTCAAGATATATACTCTTGCATCACATTTTTTTTTTGTTTTAAGAATGTTTAGATTTATTTTTATTATTATTTTTTTACTTAAAAACATGACCATTTCTATGTCGCAGTATCTCCGCCCACAGTGAAATCTCATTTCAGTTTCAGTTAAGGCAGAAAATGTACCCACATTTCCCACCCATGACCTATCATTAAGAGAAACTGTAAATACTTCATAACATCTGTAACACCGCCTTATATTCTGTCTTGTACTGAGCATCTGGATAATCTTATAAAATACATTTAAATGCAATATGCAAATTTTTATTTTATAGAACAGGTGTGGTATCTTTGGGCTCTTTACCATAATGATAAATCACATTGTTTATCACAGGTTTATTACTACTTTTTTGTGATCAAACACACAAGAAGACATTTATAACAAAATGTCTTAATATTATTAATTAAGTAAACCAGATGCAGTATGCTTAATCTTTAAAAAAAGTTTCTAGTATGGTTGTATTACTTGTTTATCTTAATGGGACTTTGCTGTTATGAAATACCAAAAAAGTTAATGTTGTTTTTTTGCAGGCATCCCTCAATATATAAATATACTCATAAATATTACTTCAGTGCTGGTATTTATATTGTTTCTATGGACACAGCACTCTGTTTATTGTGAGTTGGAGTTGATATAGGCAGCTCTAAATGAATTAGCACAGGTGTTTTTCTGTGATCTGGGATCCAGCCAGATCATGTGAGTGTCTTGGATCACATTCAAGGCTTAATCTATCCATGACATCACATGTTAGCGCAGAAAATCTTCGACAGTCCTGCATATGTTCTTGTTCCTTATCTGAGACCTGTGTTCCACGACCTATCACGTTATGTAATGTTAAAAGACCTGACTGTTTGTTTAACAGCACCTGTTCAAGTTCCTGTGACAAGTCAAATGCATTTGTATCCATTAGTGCACTGACATTCCTGACCATTTTGTCACGTTAATTGTCTTGATCTAATGTTTTAGAAAGTATCTCCATTTTAATCTTCAGTACAGAGCTTTTTAGGCATATTATTTTAATATTATGTATATATATATATATATATATATATATATACTGTATATAAAAGCTACATTATTTTGACTTCTTTGCAACAATTAATCATTTCAGCTTATCACATTTTGAATTTTTCCGGTATTATATATTTTTTTCTCCAGTGTTCACTCATGATGTTACAATTTTAGTCCTTTTTATAAAATGTAAAGATTCATCATTTAACTCCAGCGTATGCATTCTATTATTTTATAGGAGTCTAAAAAAGCCGAGGCGACTCTGAGCAGCATGAAACACCAGTACGAGTCTCAGATATGTGAACTACAACAGAAGATACAGACTCTGCAGATGGTGACTGACTCCTACTGATTCATAATAACAATGGGCAATATAGATTTATTCAGTATTATTCAGCTGCTCTTTTGCTTGCTCCTTCATCCCAACTCCTCCTTTCGTCACAGTCAGGACTTGGCTTTCTGATATTCCTCATTGAATCAGACTCCGTTTATCTTGAATGATGTTGTTATACTTAAATGTGATTAAGCACATTAATGATATCTGCTTGTTTCAGTTCTATTTACCCTATAGAGGGGGTTATTATTGCTGCTCTTCCTGCTCAATGAGTTTTTGCCCAGAACAGAACTATACCACCAAACCAAACTCTATGCTAAGTGTCAATCATTTTGACCATAGTGATCCTGACAAAGCTGGTTTAAATAGATGGGGTTTTTAACAAACAATTCATATTCATGAATAGTTTCAAATTTGACTGCAGCTCACACTGTTGTATGAGAACAAAACTTGAACTGACTGGGGCTGAATAACAACACTACTGTCTGCTGTAGAACTGCATTCAAAACATTAACACAGTTACTGAACGAGCTGAATAATGACACTAGTGTTGACTAGTGCTCATAGTTTGTTTTATAATTGATGAGCTATGCAATAACGACTCTGTTATTGATCTTAATTGAATCAACGCTGAGCTGACTTGAATATGTTAGTTACTTAAAGTGATTAAGCGTCATAACTGATATACTTGCATTCAAGTTAGCTGTTTCACCTAACTATCAAGCTTAATTGCTATCATCTGACACAGTTATTGAAGCTGATGATTGGAAATCGACACTATAACTAAACTCAAGCTCAATAATGATGCTATTGTAATCTGAAAAGCTGTTATAGTTGAACTAATCTTTTTTAATAATTGATGAACATTGACACATCGACACGTGTATTGAACAAAATTAAACTGACTTCAACTAAATAACAATGCTGTTGTCTTCAATAGAGCTGCTTATTTCTGAACTGAACTTGTAATAATTGATGAACACTGACACTGTTATTAACATGAATGACCTATTATTGATTTAATATTGAACTGAATAATTACACTATTGTCTTCTTTGGAGCTGCTTTATAATTGAATTTATTCATTTCATAATTGATGAACTTGCAACATTGACTTTTATTGAACTGAATAATTGTTTCATAATTGATTAATTATTGTCCTGCTTTGAAACAATTTGTATTGTACAAAGCCTTATATTTGATACAAATATTTTGGCTTTTTTTCTGTACTTCCTTTTTTTAGATCGAAAACCAAAATAGGAGTATCAGCCTCAAAGAGGAAACTTCAGCACTGAAACGGCAGAACAACGAGTTGTTACTGGTATGGCTCCTATTTGAATCTGAATAGATTATTACAAATCGTGTATTGATGTTATATAATGTGTTTTTGTCTTACATTCTTCTTTCAGCAAAACCAGAAGTTGAAACAGGAGCTTTTGGAGTCCCAAACTAATATTGCGTTCTTGCAGAGTGAGCTGGACTCTCTCAAGAGTGATCTCACAGACCAGAGCATCAACTTTGAACGGTACGTGTGTGTGTGTGTGTGTGTGTGTGTGTGTGTGTGTGTGTGCATGTTTATGTGGTTTATGAGGACACAAATTTGTATAATGACATGGGTATAACATAGGTATTACAAGGAGAAGGTGATTTATGAGGACATGTTCAGTGTCCCCATAATTTAAAATGCTTATAAATCATACAGAGTGAGTTTTTTTGAGGGAAAATAGAAATGCACCGTCTCCTGTGAGGGCTAAGTTTAGGTGTAGGGTAGATGTAGGGCAATAGCACATACAGCTTGTACAGTATAAAAACCATTACGCCTATGGAAAGTCCCCGTAAACCATAAAAACCAACATGTGTGTGTGTGTGTGTGTGTCACAGTTGACTTAGTTATTGATGATATGTGATAAACCCTTTGGATTCAGATCTTCAGACCAGGCCCATCAAATATGTACTCTGAAGTATCTCAGACTCTCTCTTCTGACTCAGTCTGACACTCCCAGCTGGATGTATAATGTCAATACCGTGTCAATAATGAAAGAACGCAGACTCTTGTTCCCCTGCGTGATGGCACTGAGCAGCTGTAAACCGGTTGTGTGAGTGTTTGCAGTGCTGACATAACCCGAGCAGGATATCCTGGTGTCACACGTCACACTGCACAGGAATGTCTGGACCTTGTCACCTAGTAACTACAAAACAGAGCGCAGTTTACTTTTAGTATAATGAGTGTTACGGTGTAAAAATGTTGTGAGGAAACCCAAATATTTAATGACTGACTGCATTAGGTGAAACCAACAAAAGCTATGTTTAACAGACAGATTCAACTGAAGAAATCAACTGAAATTGGTAACACTTTAGTCTAAGGACAACATCCTGACTGTTAACTTGTTGTTTATTAGTATGCATATTTCTAGCATATTGGTTGTTTATTAGCACATATTAATGCCTTATTCTGCATGATAATATTTTAGATACCATAATCCTATATGTTCATGTTAATCCTAAATATGTTGATCTGTGTGTTTGTACAGAGATGAGGCTCTTATGAAGTGTTTCTCTGAGGAGAGAGGTAACCTGGAGAGACAGATCGAGGTGCTTCAGTGAGTTAAACACACACTGCACATGAAACTACTGCTGCCGTAGAATCTCTTCTTGCTAACACCAGATATGCCTTCAAAAATGGTTTTATTTAATGCTGTTATTAAAGCCATTTTGAGATAGATTCACTTGCAGGTTATTTAAGAAATCAGAAAAATACTAATCAAAACACACATTCAGACTGGAGATGGAGTCTAGCAACCAGATGCACTTACATTACAAGGAACTTTGAGACTTATTGAAGTTAAAAATGGAAAATTAATGGAAAATGAATTCAATATGTACACGTCTTACAATTTTAATGCCAAGCATCATTAAATACGATCAGTTCCTTTTGATTATTCATTTATTTATTTATTTGTATTGTAGCTCCATCCATATTTATGGTAACACTATGGTAATTTAAGGTGTCCTTGTTACATGTTACATGTACTTACTATTATAATAACAATAAATTATGCATAATTACATGCAAGTAACCCTAAGCCAAACCTTCATTCTAACCATAACTATATGGTAAGTACATGTAGTTAATTAATATTACCAAGCACTTAAATGTATAATTACACTTTGGTGATTAGTGACGAACGCGGAAGCACAGAGGAGAGTGCAAAACAAAACACCAGTCACGAATGACTGATAGATGCACTTTTTTAGGCTTCAAAATCTGCCAGGACATTTTTTTATAAAACTCAGACTGTATTCGTCTGAAAGAAGAAAGTCATATATACAACTAGGATGGTTTGAGGGTGAGGGATAATTTTCATTTTTGGGTGAACTATGGCTTTAAATGAGCTTTCACACTTGTTAACCATCATAAATACCTCTGATTCGAGAAAGGGTTTTACTGATTTGACATATTTGCCAACATCAAATTCAGATTTAGATGCAATGCTATCACTTAGAGGAAGGCGGTCTAGAAGGAGGTGTAGGAATCGGGCGACTACGTAGAGTTTGCACTTTTAACTCAAGCTTGCACAACAATGTCACGATCTGCTTGGATTTCAAGAGCTTTTAGCCGAAGCAGCTATGTCTCATGCTCCTGCTTTTTTAATGCGAGATCAAGCTCTTTTAATTTCAGAGCTACCTGAGGATCTACGGAAGCTGCATCTTTACTGCTAGCTACTGAACTTGAGTCGGCTTCGGTGCCAATGTCAGCTTCATCCCCCTGCTTTAGTATTTGTTCTGAGAAGATACCAGCCTCTACTAACTTGCTATTCAACTCCTCTTTTATTGCTTGTTTATGTGCAAATCTTTTTTTCGACAACAGTTGAACTAATCCAAAGAAGGAGACGGAGTGAACTTTATCAAATCGAAATCCATATTTTCAACAATATTGGACTTCCTTACCTACCAAAGTTTAAAGCAGCCAAACAAAACTTACTTATACACCAAATAACGAGACAGTGGAATTCAGCGGAACAGCGGAATAATGAAAGACAAAATGGACGTTCGAATTCGCAAAAAAATTATTTTACAGATGGACGAGCCCCCAATTGTTACGTGCCTTCCTAGTCTAGGGTTAGGAAGGGGGTAACAAGGAAATTTACAAACGCAAAAAAAAAAAAACTCTTAATAGGCAACCAGGAACTCCATTTTCACACTGTACACACTTCACCCTGTGCTAATAAGAATCATGTTCATGGGTTGTCATGGTTCAAGATTTCACAATGCAAATCTGCTATAGAAACGGCTGTTTGAAGAACATATGCATGCCACATACATTCACACTCATTATCTTGCATCTTTATGAAGCATACTAAAAATAAAAAAGACAAATCAGAAAACAGTATTTGATTATGTTAGTGTTTTGCTCTTTTACAACTTCTCTTCTTGTTCAAACGCTCAGGGCTGGGTTTCCCAAAACCTTAAGTAGACTGTAGAAACTTTTGACACCAGTGCTCTCTACTATATAATCTCAGTTAATTTACTCCTAAAGCCCAGCTTTTATCTGATCTTAGTAATCTCCACTAATTAAATGAATAAAGCTCCCAGTTGGGTTTGAACGAAACAATTAAACATTTTCAGAACATATTTTTTAGTACTGTTACAAGAAAATAAATCCAAGGCACTTCTTCTGGTCCAAAAAAGTTAAAAAGCCTTTATTTACATTATGGCCATCTCAACAGAAACATTAAACATGAATAAAAATGTCAGCCTTGAGCCTTCCTCAGAGTCTGTCATGTATAAAATGACAGGTGTAGGTATAATTAATATGTGACATTGGGAGAAACAAAACAAAAGCTTTACAGGTGAACATATAGCCTTGCTAGTTATGAAGTATAATTGACAGAAAGAGAGAGACAGAGAAAATAATAATAATAAATTAATTAATAAATAATAATAATAATGATAATAATAATAATAAATAAATAAAATAATAATAATAAAGATTGTGAAGTGTTTTTAAATTATTAAATACATTTAATATTAGATCATTAATGTTTCATCATCAACATAAGCATTATCATTTTTAAAAGTTTGTATGTATTTTTGAAATATATATCTCAATAAATTAGAATGTCGTGGAAAAGTTCATTTATTTCAGTAATTCAACTCAAATTGTGAATTTATTAAATAAATTCAATACACAGACTGAAGTAGAAGCTGGCTGTTCACAGAGTGCTGTATCCAAGCATGTTAACAGAAAGTTGAGTGGAAGGAAAAAGTGTGGAAGAAAAAGATGCACAACCAACCGAGAGAACCGCAGCCTTATGAGGATTGTCAAGCAAAATCGATTCAAGAATTTGGGTGAACTTCACAAGGAATGGACTGAGGCTGGGGTCAAGGCATCAAGAGCCACCACACACAGACGTGTCGAGGAATTTGGCTACAGTTGTCTTCAGAGGCGTCTTACCTGGGCTAAGGAGAAGAAGAACTGGACTGTTGCCCAGTGGTCCAAAGTCCTCTTTTTAGATGAGAGCAAGTTTTGTATTTCATTTGGAAACCAAGGTCCTAGAGTCTGGAGGAAGGGTGGAGAAGCTCATAGCCCAAGTTGCTTGAAGTCCAGTGTTAAGTTTCCACAGTCTGTGATGATTTGGGGTGCAATGTCATCTGCTGGTGTTGGTCCATTGTGTTTTAAAAAAAAACAGCGTCACTGCATGCTTCCTTCTGTTGAACAGCTTTTAAAAGATGCTGATTTCATTTTCCATGGTGAAAAAATGACCATGGTGTTGGTGTGCTTGACTGGCCAGTAAACTCACCAGACCTGACCCCATAGAGAATATACGGGGTATTGTCAAGAGGAAAATGAGAAACAAGAGACCAAAAAAATGCAGATGAGCTGAAGGCCACTGTCAAAGAAACCTGGGCTTCCATACCACCTCAGCAGTGCCACAAACTGATCACCTCCATGCCACGCCGAATTGAGGCAGTAATTAAAGCAAAAGGAGCCCCTACCAAGTATTGAGTACATATACAGTAAATTAACATACTTTACAGAAGGCTAACAATTCACTAAAAAAAATTTTTTTTATTGGTCTTATGAAGTATTCTAATTTGTTGAGATAGTGAATTGAATTTTGTTAAATGTGAGCCAAAATCATCACAATTAAAAGAACCAAAGTCTTAAACTACTTCAGTCTGTGTGCATTGAATTTATTTAATACACGAGTTTCACAATTTGAGTTGAATTACTGAAATAAATAGAACTTTTCCACGACTTTCTAATTTATTGAGATGCACCTGTATATGCTGAACACCATTAACCTACTCATGAAACTAGTCATTTCAAAGAGTGATGGTATAAAATTGTGCAGTTTTCCAGAGATTAACACAAAGTTAACAGATGTGTTGTGCTCCTCTCTGCTAAGTGTTAATATACTGTTCTTGCACAGATGCTTATTACCTAACAGACTAATGAGAGTTTCACTCCTTCTGTGTCTGTAAGATCTTTCAAATAGTTATATGTACCCAAAGCCAATGCAGACATTAATCACAGTTTCATATAAGTGTGAAAAACCTTGCTAAAACTGTCCATTTTATAAGACACACAGAGTATCCATCCATCTGTCGAGTTTGTAGTTCAATTTTTAATGTTATTTTATTATATATATATATATATATATATATTGCTGTATAGTTGTCAGATTTTGTTGCAAAATTATATTTCTACTGTTCTTCTTGTCCAGGGCAGCAAACAGAAAGCTCCATGACAGTAATGATAGTCTGCGTGCAGCACTGGAGAGCAGTCAGAGCAGGAGTAAGACCCCGGTAAGAGCGCCTTGTGTCCAGAGCCTTTACTTCTTTACTGTAGATGCTGTTATAAAATGGATTAAGCTGTTTGAGAGCAATGTTTGCTGACCAGGCTTATACTTTGATGGCTGTGTGTGCTTTTAACAGGTGTGGATTAGGGCTCTAGTTTACTGTATTTATATTTCTGTATATCCATTAAGACAGACGTGATCTATTTGTCTTACAGCGTGTTAGTGGGATCTCACCTGGAGTTTACATGAGCACCAGGAAGAATGTCTGTTCCTCTTATTTTGATCGGTAAGATGTAGAGATGAGCTCTAAATGTACTGATATTGATCACACTTTCTAAACTCTTAACATTAGTAATTAAACCGCTGCATTAATTCAGCCCAAATATATAGACTCCATTTAAAATCTTTACTTGTATATTGTTTTTGTTTTTGTTTTTAATTGAAACACCAATATAAACATTTTGGCTAAGCTAAAAATAATTTTCATGTTATGTCTGATAACTGGAGATAAATGGATAAATGGCAAATATTAAAATTCTATACTACTTTGTAAATAAAAAAAGTTTAAATAAAATTAATATTCATTCTGAGATGTACGCATAGAAGTATTATTACATTATAAGTGTTTATAAATACTTTTATATAGTTTTTGCTATTTTTATTTTATTTGTTTTCAGTTAATTTTAGTTATTTTTTTGCGTGTTTGTGTAATTGCTATTTTATTTAATATGCTTATAATGTTTTTTAGTTTCAGTGCAGAAGTTTGAAATATAAAAAATCAACTGATAGAATGTTTGCATTCTAAATTGACAGTGATGAGGTCATTGTAATATCTGCATACTGAAATATGATTGGTTTCTTCTGTCTTACATCTAAGTAAACATCCTTAAAAAAATCTAATTTATATGGCAGAGAGTGTCACATTGATTCTGGCAGAAAACCGACTCAGCTTTTCAATTGCATAGAACTAAATTCTAAAATGAATGCACAACTATTTCCTTCAGGAAATGCAAATCTAGTTTCTAGTAACTGTGATGTTGACACACTGAATACTTCCGCAGGTGCTGTAACACATGTGTGGACGAGGACTTTGATCAGTTTGGGCTGATGGAGGGTCTGCGCAGACCCAGCTGTGATTCTCTGGCCCTGTGCGACCCCATGCGCAGACGCAGCTCTGAGGAAGACAGTCTCCCCGACAGCTGCGTGGACAGCGGCATGTCTACCCTGTGCTCAAATAACGGCTACGATTACGAGCATGAGAGAACGTCCTGTCCGAGTCCTGTGCAAGCAGAGGACAGCAACACCACTGTGTCTGGAGACACTTCGGATACAGAGGTGGGATATATCAGTAAATCAGACCGAACAAACACTACAGACAATCTCACTTTTCTTCTGAATGGTTTTCATTTAATTTATAACATTGCACACCCTTGTTGTAAAGATGTATATTTTAGTATACTTTAAAAAGACTCATTATTCAAATAATGTACTTCAGTGTGAATTAAATGTAATGCTTTCAGACACTTCGTTGCAATGATAATTGCAAATAAATGAAAATATATTATAGCTTTAAATTTAGATTAAATGCAATTAACTGAACTTTTTTCTTAAGTACATCTTTATATGCGATGTATTAATTATTTTGTCTATTGAAATATGGTTAAAGTGTACTGCTGAATGTACTGACAAGCATTTATGTTACTAAAATATACTTTAATGTCATTTCTATTGAAACTTGTATGTCTTTACATAGTATTACATACTTGTATTTACATATATTTTAATTATGGATTTGTAATGATGAAGATGCAATTTAGTACATTTAAAATACATTAAAAAAGGAAATATCAAATACTACAGTTAAAACGATAAACAAGTACTTTACATGTGGCTTAGGTATGTTAGTCAACATATCAAAATAAAATAAAAGTACTTCTTATAAGCGCAACAAAATATTATAAAAACTATAATTATTTTAAAAATATTAGAGTTAAACTTTCACATAACTACAATGTCTACTCAAGTGTGTTCAGAAACAAAGCCATAAACATATGCTCTCTTGGTACATTTGTTTCTTTTATTATATTAATTTTATTATCTGCAAGTAATAAAAAAATATATATATACTTTTAAGATTTTAAACACACTACAATTTACATTAAATACAGTTAAGCACTTCTTTTTCACAAGGACAGAGTGTCTTGAACGTCTTAGTGAAGAAAAATAAAAGTAGCTTTCTTAATTAACTTTTTTAACACTAACTCTCAAGAATAAAACCTCTTGAGAAAAAAGTCAAATATGCACAGATAATGAATAATTCAAAGGCATCTCTCTGTATGCTTAATGTGCTGTCATTTCAGTATCAGTGAGAATGGCTCAGAGTCCTGGTTTAAAATAAGCTGTGTGTGCTCACAGGTTCTGGAAGTGCGAGAAGAGGCTGTGATTGGGTCAGACAGCGAATCCGTTCTGAGCTGGACTCCATCACAACCTGCTCAGAAAAGCGATGTTTCTGCATCAGGAAAGAAATGCCTCTCTGCCATCTTCACAGAGGTACTGGATTCCCCTGCCAGAAGTATCATAAAAGCTTAAATTTGACCCACGGCATTCTAAATCCTGAACTCAAACATAATCTCAGTTCTGAAGCCCAAATGTGTGTGTATGTGTGCAGAGAGAGGAGGATGTGTTGGCAGTGACTCAGCCTCCATCGGAGAAAGCTTACAGGATTGTGCTGGCGGGAGATGCTGCGGTGGGAAAGTCTAGCTTCCTCCTTCGCCTCTGTAAGAATGAGTTCAAAGGCAACACTAGCGCCACACTGGGTAAGACTTTTCGAACTCTTTACCACACTTGAATATAATCTATAATTCTCACAAAATGTGTGAAATCGTTTGTGTCTGTTTCCTTGCAGGGGTGGATTTTCAGATGAAAACCTTGGTGGTGGACGGTGTTCCAACAGTGTTGCAGTTATGGGACACAGCTGGACAGGAGAGGTAAGATCCCAGCGGCCATACTCCATGGAATTAACTTTTAAGGGGACATAACACAAAACAGTTTCACCGAATCTCATGTTAATCTTGAGTACATAGTAGTATTGCATCCTTCATATCTCCAAAAAGTCTTTAGCTTTATCATATTTATAAAAGAAAGATACAGCTTTACGATTCTCTCCGATAACAGCCAAGCACCTGGATGCACGTGGAGCTAAAGAGTGACGAGCACTTAAGTGCCGATTACTAACAAAACACAGACATTTGATGTGTTTCACTTACTGTCTGCAGTTCCGAATTATGACCGGGATGTTTTATAGCTGGGACTGCTCGATCTTTCAGTATCAAACGATTCGCAAATCCAGCATCGAACTGGGCCTTGTTTATAAAATGTTCTTCAACAAACGTACTTTGGAAAATTGTGTTGCTGCCCCACAAAACAAACTACATCCACTGTTCATGCAACACTAGGATCTTTTGAGAAGCTGAACAAAGATATATTTCCCTTACAACCAAAAAATACATTTCCTTGTTGATGGGCTGCTCTTGCTCTCGCTCTGGTCAAGGCATGCGCGGGTGCGCTCTTCTGGGAGAAATGTTCATATAAGGAGTTCCACCTTTCATTATGTCATGACAAGCAACGATCGAAAAAAAAAATCAGAAACTTGTAAGGAACCCGAAAGTGTGTATTTGATACAGAAATACACTGTTATACATCCCTTTTTTTTTTGAAACTTTGGCCATGTAAGAATCCAACTCTTTGACGGTGTAAATAACTAAGCATGCATGAAATAGCACAAAACACCCCTTTAAAGGCCATGACACACCAAACAAGCGTCACAGAACAAGTATGAATGAAATTGACCAAAACATTGTGCTTGAACACAGCAAAAATTACAGCAAATAGCACCTACAATTTTGTGCCTGCATGAAAAAAATTACTCTCCAGACCAGCAGGTGGCAGAAGTCTATTCATCATTCAAAAAGGGAAACCGAAATTAACCATTATTTTCTCTTTTGTGGACCATCCTCTGTTAACCCTAAAGATGGTTGTGTGTGAAAATCTCAGTAGATCAGCAGTTTCTGAAAGACTCAGACCAGCCCGTTTGGCACCAACAACCATTCCACACTAAAAGTAACATAAAGGGCGCCTATTATTATTTCATTATTTTCATTCAATTATAATTTCTACAAGATGAAATATAAGTCTCAGGTGTCCTCATGTGAAGTTTCAGCTCAAAATACCCCACAGCTAATTTATTATATCATTTTAAAATGCCTATTTTGAGTGAAGCCGGAAACACACTGTTTTCGTGCATGTCTCTTTCATTTCAAATGAGCTGCTGATCCCGCCCCCTTTTTCTGAATAGGGCTGTGCCTTTACAGCTCGTACCTCAGATACTCTGCTTAAAAACTCAGATACTCTGCTTATCATGTATATCATGCGTTTTAAAGCCAAAACAGTTTAACTTCTGCTATAGGGTTTTCTGAGAACACACATTTACATTTATGCATTTAGCAGATGCTTTTATCCAAAGTGACTTACAGTGCATCCAGTCTATACATTTTTTGTCAGTACATGTGTTCCCTGGGAATCGAACCCACAACCTTTGCACTGTTAACGCAATGCTCTAATCACTGAGCCACAGGAACACATCCGCACAGAAGAAGTGTAAGCACTCACTGTGCTTAAACTGTCAAATACAAACAAGTTTTTTTTTAAAAACACACTTAAGCTCTTCCGGGTTTCGGTATGAGAGAGTAGCACACACTTCAAGAAGGCTCCATAAAAAATCTAATATTACTTTGTCAGAACATATTTTCAGCTATTGTGAACATTGATAAAATTATAGTCTCACATCCTGGACACTACTAGCCGACATTAGGATTTAATTTGTCCAGTTTTAAAAACATGCCGGGCAAATCTTGAAAAACCCCGGACCAGGCTGCGACAGCCTCCGGCTCTAATGTTGAAGAAGCACCTGAAGAAGATGCTAAAGAGGCAGGTGGTTCAGTCATCCTCAACGCGATCTCTTCCCTTCGCACAGAACTTTGTTAAATCAAATCAGACATTGGGTAAATCATTGACTCAAAGATTGAACAGCTCGCTGTAGCTATCAGAGGATAACTTTCGGCATTTAAAAACGAGGCCAGTGCGGCAATCTCGGAGATTAAATTTACGATGGACGATCACACTGCGAAATTAACAAGCCTGGAAAGTTATGCTTCCACTTTTTCTGACACAATGGTTAAGATGGAACAAGATCTGGAAAAGTTAAAGGGTACTGTGGAGCAACTTAGAAGAAAAATGCACTGATCACGAAAGCCGCAGCAGAAGACAAAATATCCATATACTGAACATTAAAGAGGGCGCTAAATCCAGAGTAAAGCCTAGAGATTTCATTGCCCAACTTTTCACAGAGGCCCTGTCCTTAGAGAAACCCCCACATGTGGACCGAGCTCTATGCGCCCTTTCTGGAAATGATGAACGCCCTAGGGCCTTCATTCTGTGCTTGCATTATGTCCACGAGATGGAAGAAATAATGTAAAAGGCGGCTGTCATGGTACTGAAGAGTGATGAGGTGAGGACTCAAGTTGCAAGAGAAAATGTTTTTTTTATCAATAAAATGAAACGAAAAAGGAACAAAAACTACCTCAAGGGGGAAAAACAGGCAGGCAGGTTAGGAACAACAACATGGGTAGCCATAACTCACACAAATATCTGACATTAAACAACAGATCAGCACAGGACTCCAGACATCAGGAGAATAAATAGGGAGACAAACAAGGAGGGTAACGAGGGAGACATAGGTGGAGCAACTGAAACAATGATAAGGTAACAAGATGGGAGGGGACAAACATTAGACAGCAGAGCACATCCATGGGCGTAAATTTCATTTAACAGTAGGGGGAGACAATAAATATAAAATGTCTCATGAGCAATTTTTGAAAGGGACACAAATAATACAGTCAAATTGTACTTATAAAGATATGTCCCCACAGTGAAAAACTTTACTTCTATCATTATTATTGTAGCACGGAGACTGCGTCATTATGGTTATTTTGAAAGTTTTTCTCAGGTTCAATGACAAAGCAGATCAGCACATTTCAAGCAGCCACAAACCAAGGATAAGAAATAAAATCCCTTTTATTTCATCCATGCTGACGATTGTAATGATGCCAGGTTGTTTACCTCAGCTTAGAGCGCTCTGCTCGTGCTGCTTCTCAGAATATTTGGTCGCTATAGCAACCAGTTGTAGTGGAAAACTGTAGGTCCGAAACAGAGCAGAACCGAACTGAACCGAACCGAGCTGGTACCAGTCAGTGGAAAACCCCCATAAGTTGCAGTGCACTATGCAACAAGCTATTGTAAACAAGTTAACGTTAACTAGATAAGTAATATTTTAATCGCTAATATAGCAGATTCTTGGAAAATTAAATCGGTAACGTTAATCAGCATTTTTTCCGCAACTAATTTATGAATGAGTCTGCTGCATCAACTACATTAAAGAGAATCGCTTTATTTAAAGTGAATAAAGTACCCTACTTACTGGAGTTCAACATTAACTGAGCCGCAGCCACACACCTGACTCGTGTGTGGAGTAGGTGAGATGAACTGGGAAAGCAGGCAGTGGGCCAAACCACTGTGAGGAAGGGGAGGGGGAACTCAACTGTTTCTAAAAGCATTTTTTGCGTATTTTTTTTTTCTACTTACAAAATTATTTTAGGTATACATACATATATTTTTCACAATAGAGAGTGATTTTTTATTTATTTATTTTTTGGGGGGGACAACCCTCGGATGGGGGGGGACATGTCCCCTCCGTCCCCCCCGGGATTTACGCCCATGAGCACATCACCTAAAACAAACAAGCCATGTGCTCAACAAACAGACACAGTGATGTCTGGTGTCCATCTAAGGCACACCAGCCAATAACAGTGACAGCGGCCAGAATGCAGCAGATTCTCTTCAGGGGCCAAAGAATCAACATCTTTCCAGACTATCCGCCTGCTGTGGTAAAGCGACATGCACTTTTTAAATGCACAAGCGAGTTGCTGAAGGATAAACCCAGAGTCAAATACGGACTGCAATACCCTGCTCTCGCACCCTGCTCTAAAGGGTCTCACACTACGGCAAAAAGTTCTACATCACCGATCCAAGGCAGTCAGGTTCACTGAAAGTAACTTTTAAACTTCTGGACCAGTGTAAAGGATGTCGTTGGACTGAGTCATGTAAACTCAGAATAATGTGACTGGCGAACTGGACACTTTACATGACTGTTTACATGACTCTTGCTGTGTTATGTTATATTGAGATGCTCCCCTTGTACTCCTGATTACAGAGCTGTGCTGATACGAGTTTTTGGAAGTTTTAGGTTTGATACTTTTTTGAAGGTATTTGTTAGGTTTTATTTGACTGTACCTTTTATATAATTTGTTATTATATTTCCATATCGCACCGCAAGTTCTAGTTAGTCAGTTAGAGGACGGGATTAATGTTTAAGTTTTGTGGAATGTGGGATGGGAGCCTATTTAAAATACTCCAAGGTAGTAAACAAGCAGTGAAGATGATTGGCCTGATTTTTTTATCAAGCAAAAAGTAAGAACTCAAAGTAACAGAAAAGTTCTCAAATGTATCTCACGTAATGCTAGAGGATTAGATCATCCGGTTAAGAGAAGCAAGACAAATCTAGATCTATCAATCTAATTTTTCAGTTAAATCTAGCTGAAATCTCTTGCTATTTCATTTCGAAAAGGGTTTCCATTTAAACAAAATGCTCTGAGAAAAGATAGAGAAGGTCGTTCGTTATATTATTCTATCTGGTGAGATTTATGGTTTCCTGATTACGTTAATAAATGTGTACGGTCCAAATAATGATGAGTCAGACTTTTTTAGGAAGGTCTTTTCTCTTATCTCTGAATAGTCCCAAACAAATCTTGTTATAGGTGGGGACTTTAATTGTGTCCTTGACACATATCTTGATATATCATCGCTCAAAATCCCTCCGCAATCTAATTCAAGAAATGTTTTGAATGCTTTTGTTAATAATTCGAATTATAGTAGACATATGAAAACTAATGCAACGAAAAAGACCGAAAGAGATTAAACATTTCACTCACGTGTGCATAATGTATACACCCATATTGATTTTTTTTTGTGTGTGGACATTTTGTTTCCAATATCCTAAACTCTAAAATTCACGAAATTCTGATTTCATACCTCGCCCCAGTTTCATTTAAAGTTGTTTTTGATCAGACATCTTTTATCTTATATCACCCTGCAGCCCAAGACTGGTCACCCACTGAAGCTAAGCAGGGTGGGAATCCAGGGTCCCGGAATAAATTATACAAAACAAAATTAACTGGTTTAGGGAAACAAATTAATCAGCTAGACATTGAAAATGCACTAAACCCCTCGTTAGATACTTATAAGAAAATGTTACAGTTCAGGTACAAATACAATAATATAGTCTATACAGAAATGCTTTGAATTTGGAGAGAAGCCCCATAAATTACTAGCCAGACAATTGCGTAAAATAGATAATGACAGGACAATTAATAAAATGGTGGGACCAAAGGTGGGATGCACTGTGTCGCATCTAAAGAGATAAACCAATGTTTTAAAGAATTTTACTTAAAGTTGTACTCTTCAGACACTGATTTGGACCCCCAAGTAATGGATAAATTTTTACGAAAATGTAATATCTCCACGCTATCTCCAGAAGATCGGGCATCTCTTAATAAAGATATTTCTTTAGAGGAAGTACAGGACACAATAAATACTTTGAAGAGCGGGAAAGCTCCCAGTCCTGACGGGTTGCCAGTCGAACTATATAAAAAATTCAGTTACATCTTTACTCCATACTTGCTTAAAACTTTTTAACAAGCGTTAACAATTGGACTACCACCGACTTTTTCTGAGGCTATTATCACAGTAATTCCTAAAAAAGGTAAAATTCCTATCTCCCTTCTTAATGTTGCTCCAAAAATTTTATCCGAGACCCTTGCTAAAAGACTCGGCAAATTAATTAATAAATTGGTTAACACAGATCAGAATCGATTCATTCCAGGAAGAAGCACTATGCATAATATTTCATATAATTTATCACCCTAAGGCAACCCGAGACTATTTGATTGTAATCTCATTGAATGCCGAAAAGGCATTCAACCGAGTTGAGTGGCGTTACTTGTTCACTGTCCTTGAGTAATTTGAAATGGGAGATGAGTTTATAACTTGGATTAAAATTGTATACAGTAGACCATCAGCACGCCTTTTAACAAATAAAACAATTTCAGATTCTTTCTATCTTCAAAGAGGAACCAGGCACGGCTGTCCCCTCTCACCCCTTTTGTTTGCGTTAACTTGCAGAATCCATTCGTTCTAACTTTTGCATACATGGTTTCAATACTTCAAATACCATTATTAATATATTTTTGTATGCAGACAATATTTTTCTTTATGTTACTCAACCACAGGTGAGCCTTCCTGTTATACTCAAGACCATTAGTACCTTTGGGAATTTATCTGGCTTTAAAGTTAATTTTGAAAGGATTTGTCCATAATACATTTTTTCCCCATTTAAAGTTTCCACGGAAACAAAAAATGTATACTTGGGAATTGTGGTTACTTATAAATAATCTCTGCTCATCAAAGCTAATTTCAACCCCTTACTAAGTTACAAAACTGTATACACTATTGGAGGACTCTCTTGATCTCCCTAATGGGCAAAATAAATGCAATACAAATTATATTTCTCCCTCAAATATTATATTTATTTTGTAATATTCCAATATGTAACCCAGATCATTCATCTAGGTCACTAATATTTATAGGAAATATTATTTTATTCTTGCTGCTGTAAAATTATTAGACTGAGAATCCCCACCCCATAAAGTACAATTTGTTTATATTGTTATAAATAATTAAAAGAAACAACAATTTTCTAAACCGATTTCTGATTGGTAAGGTAAAAGGTTAGCTCCGCCTTTGGATGGGAAAGTTCCAGAAGAGTGCGTGCGAGCAAGAGAATACGAGACGCGAACGACGCAAGAGTGAGATTAAACAGTTTAATGATTTAGTGTTGGATTGTTAGCCAATTAAGAGATAACTTAAGATATAATTTCTTATAAATTCACGCTGTAAGAAAGACGCGATTAGAAACAGCACTGAGAGAGACGCGAAGAGAAGCTGATGAAATAGAGCTGATGAAATAGAGCCTAATTAGTAATTCTTTGGAGGAATACTATTTGAAGACTGTGTTCTGAACTTGATATTGAGATACTGATATTGAAATTGAGAAAAACTGAGGTTGAATTTCAAAGATTGATGTTGAAATTTGTAAATCGGTTTTGATACACTGAACTGGTTTTGAACTCTCATATTTGCATTTTTGTTTTGAACTATTGTTACTTTAATTGGGTTTTGTCTATTTCTATTGTTATTATTTTAATTTCAAAAGGATTACAATTTATTCAAAGAAACAAACTCTCAGAACAATACACTTACCTTTTCTTTGAGTAACTGCATCCCAGTGGTCCTAGTATTTATTTTGTTTCATTGTTATTTCGATATCCTCTGCTGCCTTTTGCTCTAGTGAAGCTCGACCTCGAAATTCTGATTTCTGGTCCAAGAAATCTCAGAGCCTAACTTATTAATTGTGAACTGGAGCGAATACTATTTGAAGTACTGTGCTACATGAAACTTGGATTGAGCCAGCTGAGGATTGCAAAATTGCAGCAAAGCGCAACTGAGGCATAAACTGAATTTTGATAACTATTGAAGCTAACAAGCTTGAAGAGTTAATACGTTAAATCGGTTGCCCTGATAGACTGAAGCTGGTTAATACATAAGGAACTCTCAGTTAAATAAGCATTTTTGTTTTGAAACTATTGTTACTTTAAATTGGGTTAATGTCTAGAATGCATTCTATTGTTAGTGGTTTAAACCTCTCTGGTGCAGATCAAGGATTAGAATTTACCTGCCTAATGAAATATGGACTCCATCAGAACAATACACTTACCTTTTCTGATGAGTCCCAACTCTGAGCATCACCGCAGTGGTCCTATTATTTAATTCTCTGTTTCATTGTTAAATTTCGAATATCCTCTGCTGCCCATGTCCATCTAGAAGCACGTTGGACCTCGATAACTTCTGTTTTCCATGTGCGCAGCTTGGGAAGTGTGTACACCTCTGCAACAAGTAAGCTTATTAATTGTGAACTGAAGCGTTACTTGGAGTACCGTGCTAGGCCATAAAACTTGGCGAGCCAGCCAGGAGCAAAACCCTGCAGGAAGTGCTTCAGAGTAAGCTGCAATAAGATTTCTGCATTGATGTTTTCGATAACTACATGAATCTAACGAGACCTTGAGCCAGTTAATACGTTAACATCCTTGCCCTGTAGATAACGGTATTAATACATAAGAGAACCTAGTTAAACCCTGCCAAGGAGAGCACACTGGCAAAGTCAGCTTACCAACCTAGGTGACAACGTTACCATGTACTTGAATGCATTCCTACTGAGTGGCTTTGAATCCTCTCTGGAATGCAACGCGTAGTCAATGGAGCATGTGGTAAGAACCAGTGATTCCTACGTCGAAATCACTTGTTTCCTTTCGATCAGAAGCCTTCTCAGGTTAGAATTGCTCGATCCCAAGCCATCTGATTTTGCACCACCTGGCAGTGCGACTGTGGACTTCCTATTGAACGATCAGTCCCTCTCTGCTGATTTGCACAAGATTTGGAAAATCCTCGACAGTCTGCTACCTCCACCATCGGATGTCGTCAAGCACATCGCACTATGCTTTGCCCTTAGAGTGTTTGAAGCTGTTGGAGTCTGTTCCATGGTTCGGTGGAGGACTTGGAGATTAAGTTGTTCGTAAAGTTCATTGGTTCCTCTGCAACAAAAGTAGTTGAAATGTCACTGAAGAGGGAAGTTGAAAAACTTGGAGAACACTGCATTACCATCGCTCGAAGACCGAGTCTGTGCAAAGAAAAGGGCAGCCTGCAATGTGGAGTGAAATTTCTGAGTTGAAAGCTGCAGATAGCTGAGCTTCAAGCTCATCTCGATGCCGAGATTTCAAGGGGAATGTCAATGAGAGTTCTTCAGCTTTGAGCACTGAGCCTTCAGAAATGGAACAGACCTGGGTATAGACAGAAACTGAGTATGCATACAAGAGAATCCTGAAAGACCCTGCCAAGGAGAGCACATTGGCACAAGTCAGCTTACCAACCTAGGTGCCTGAGACCATTGCTTCCATTGCGGAGACGATGGACCTACTAGTGCTTTTAACTGTGAGAATCCATCCAGGAATCCTCACAAGGTTGTAATGAGAAGCGGCATGTGTTAAGAGAGCGACAGGCCAAATGGGACCTCCACGAATCGTCTTCAACTTTGTTTCCTTTAAACTGAAGTCAGTCTCGGTTGTCAGGCGGACAGAGACTAGAAGAGAAAAATCGCCCCTAAGAAGAATCGGGTATCTGTCTGACACCTGAATGCGTCACGAGTCTCCATGTTGTGGACTTACCACTGGATTAGTAGGAATCAAGTGCACTCTCTCTGAATTTGCACAAGATTTAAGGGAGAGAATCCTCGACAGTCTGCCTACCTCACCACCGGATCACAGGTGACAAGCACATTCGCTAAGCTCCTACTATGACAAATACTTGTGCAAGCACCCATGAAGTGTTTGAAGCTGTGGAGTCTGTTTATGAAGTTGAGGTGAGCCAATGGACGGAGCTGTACCCTATTTGGGCTATCGTCGAAAGCTTCACTTGAAGTTTCCCTGCAAGAATTTCCTTGGAGT
This sequence comes from Schizopygopsis pylzovi, assembly GCA_027422435.1. Taxonomy (NCBI): domain Eukaryota; kingdom Metazoa; phylum Chordata; class Actinopteri; order Cypriniformes; family Cyprinidae; genus Schizopygopsis; species Schizopygopsis pylzovi. The sequence continues at coordinate 29,415,488 of CM049828.1, read as the reverse complement.
TGAAAGCCATGAAGTCCCAGGGACTTTAGTTCTGATAGTTCCTGAACTTGACGAACATACCACAGATTCCATGATTGAAGCACCAATTCACTGGATGTCGTTATACACAAGGCAGCCCCAATGTGGAGACCAATTTCTGAGTTGAAACTGCAGAGTCAGCATTGTTATGGCTATCAAGCTGTGATAAATCGTACTGAGATTTCAAGAGGACAGCAATGCTTCCAGTGGAGCTGTGGGATCTGTGAAACTGAAGGGGAATCAACAAGAAGTTGTATCGGCAGGATGCACCGTAGTTCTGGATGGACTTGTTCAAGTGAAAGCGCCTCTATTTGAGAAGTGGGTGTCAGTGGAGCCACCTACAACGTCCTCTTTACCTGGTGGTCTTTTAGTGGCAAGCTCTCTGCACAGTCTACCTCCAAGGCAATGCTTTGCACAGTTACCAGTCGTATTGAGAAATGACACTCAAACTGACATAGTGATTCCCCCGAAGGCTGTGATAGCTGAAGTCCATGCAGTCCAGCGAGTGGAGAAAGAGTTTTCCAAAGTTGATACTGAAAGCGAAAAGATGGAGCCAATTCTGCCCAAGGTTCCAATTGACTTTGGAGATTCTCCTCTAACACCAGAGTGGAAAAAGAGGATAACATCAATACTGAACTCCATGCCTGATATATTTGCATTACATGATCTGGACTATGGTCACACTGACCAAGTAAAACACAGGATAAAGCTCAGTGATGAAACGCCATTCAAGCACAGAGTTCGACCAATTCACTCACATGATGTGGATGCTGTCAGAAAACATCTTCAAGAGCTCCTTGAAGCTGGTATTATTAGAGAGTCCGAATCTCCCTTCTCGTCTCCTATAGTTGTGGTGCGAAATAAGAACAATTCTGTGAGATTGTGCATTGATTTCAGGAAGTTAAACTCCCAGACAATCAAGGACGCATACGCCCTTCCTAATTTGGAAGAAGCCTTTTCAGTCTTAACCGGATCAAGATGGTTTTCTGTCCTTGACCTTAAGTCGGGCTACTATCAAATTGAAATGGAAGAGTCTGATAAGCAGAAGACCGCCTTCGTATGCCCATTAGGCTTCTGGGAATTTAATAGGATGCCGCAAGGAATCTCAAACGCACTTAGCACGTTCTAGTGATTGATGGAACGCTGTATGAGAGATCTCAATCGGAAGGAAGTGCTCGTGTTCATTGATGATTTAATAGTCTTCTCGAGATCTCTGGAAGAACATGAAGCTCGGCTGATTCAAGTGCTTAAGAGGTTAAGGGAATTCGGACTGAAACTCTCACCCGAGAAGTGTAAGTTCTGCCAAACATCTGTCAGATACTTGGGCCACATCGTATCCCAGCACGGAGTTGAAACTGACCCAGCAAAGGTCGAAGCTCTTAAAACCTGGCCGAGGTCGAAGGATCTTAAGGAGCTTAGATCTTTTCTCGGATTCTCTGGTTACTATCGGAGGTTTGTACAAGATTATTCAAAAATTGTGAAGCCTCTTAATGATCTCACTGCAGGGTACCCTCCACTGCAGAAAAGTCCCAAGAAAAAGACAGATGAGAAAAACCAGTACTTCAATCCGAAGGAACAGTTTGGAGAACGATGGACTCAAGATTGTCAATGGGCATTTGATACTGTCATCGCGAAACTTACCTCTGCTCCAGTATTGGGATTTGCCAACCCCAAACTCCCATATGTGTTACACACAGATGCCAGCACCACTGGCCTTGTTGCAGCATTATACCAAGAGCAAGATCGGACAGATGAGAGTCATCGCCTTCGCAAGTAAAGGACTTACCAGGAGTGAATCAAAGTACCCACAAGTTGGAATTTTTGGCGTTGAAATGGGCTGTGACGACCAAGTTCAATGATTACTTGTATGGGGCTGATTTCACGGTGATAACTGACAGTAACCCATTGACCTACCTCTTGACCTCCACAAAATTAGATGCCACCAGCTACAGATGGTTGTCAAGTTTATCAACATTCACCTTCAAGATACAGTACCGAGCTGGGAGTAGAAACCAGGATGCAGATGGATGCAGACTCAAGCATTTCAACAGGATGATGCTTACCAGATCACAGAGATTCCCCAACTGTCTGAAGAAAGCTTGCGGGAAAGACAGAGAACAGATCCAGAAGTTGGAATACTCATCCAACAACTGGAATACAAGAAAAGCCCCGTCTCAAGACCATTCCACCTCAATTAATTCCATGGTTCAAAGAATGGAATCGTCTGGAGTTGAGAAATGCCATACTGTTCAGAAGGAGACAAGACCACGAAGACTCATCGTACCAACTAGCATTGCCGGCTGATCTTCGTGATATGGTCTTGAAAGAACCTCCATGATGACAATGGAGTCACATGGGGATCGAGCGAACTCTCGACCTTGTACGATCAAGCATTCTTCTGGCCCAAGATGTCATCACCAGTAGAAAAGAAGATTCAAAACCTGCGAGCATTGTGTTCGACGAAAGACTCTGCCAGAGAAAGCTGCTCCACTGGAGAACATCAGAACCAGCAGACCGTTGGAGTTAGTTAGTATGGATTTCCTGTCAACTAGAGCCAGATCCAAAGTAACACCAAGGACATACTGGTGATAACAGACCATTCCACCTCAAGTTAATTCCATGGCTGTACCAACACGGAATCAGAAAGCGTCTGACAGTAGCCAGATGTTTATGGCATCACTGTTCAGAAGTGAGACTATGGATTCCCACGAAAAACTCCATACGTACCAAGGTACAGACATTGCCGAGTCTCGTATCAATTAAAGAACTGTGTAAAGTGGTCTTGAAAGAACTCCAAGACTAGAACCACCCCCTACCATCCAAGAGGCATCGGTAGAGCGCTTTAACTCTCGACACTTCTACAGATGCTAGGATACTTCTGAACCACAAGGATAAAATCAAGCAGTAGAAAAGGATTACGATCAAAACCTGCTAGAGCATTGCCTACAACTGCATGAAGACTCTGCCATGAGAATGGATTCTGCTCCACTGGTGAACTAATGTTCGGGAGACAACCAGCGACTACCGATTGGACCTTAGTTTGTATGGATTTACCTGTGGACTAGAGACCAGTCTGAAGTCACACACCAAGGACATACCAAGGTGATCAACAGACCGACTTGAACCAAGCTACAGGGTTGCAACGAAAAATGGCTGTACAAAGGTAGCGGAATCAGAAAGCCAAGAACAGGTATGACAAACATGTTGTTATGGGATCCACTCTTGAATCGGTGATCGTGCACTATGTGAAAATGTTCGTCTGAAAGGCAAACTCCATAGCTTGCAAGGATACAGTGGGAACCTTCGAAGTCTTACGTTTTGACAAAGAAAGCAGGTGATGTTACCGGTTGACACGGTTAATATCCAAGAAACTAGAACCACCCCCTGGACCATCCAAGAGGCAACTTTGCACAGGTAGATCTGCTGCTGCCTTAATCGGATTCACTGTCGACAGATGCACCTGAGGAGTCTGTTGAACCACAAGTGATGAAACCCAAGGACTAGGGCCAGGATGTACGTCAGGAACCTGAAGAGTCATGCCTACAACTTGCAGTGAACAGTTCAGATGTCAGACCATGGATTCCCGTGGACTATTACGACCCTGGAAAGTTCTTCGAGGATTGACAACCAGAATTCTGACTAACTCAGAACCTATTCCTTCTTCCAAAAGTAGAAGTGCAGTTCACTTACCTGGTGGATGAACCAGTGATAGAATCAGGACTCCAAGGACGTCCAAGGTCTCGACAGAACCTTTTGACTGGAAGGAAAGCTTACAGGGTTGCAAGTGGAAACCTCCAATGCTGCAAAGGTAGGCCGGTCATCCTACTTCAGAGCAACAAGGTAAAGAGCAGCCTATGACAGATCATGCCTGAAAATTAAGTTTCCACTCTGATGAAAGCTCGGTTGATCGTGTACTTGTAAAGAAATGGTTCAGATGACAGATGAAAGGCAAACACAAGATATGCGGATAAGTGGGAATCCTCTGAAAATTAAAGCAGGAAAGATGACAGAAGTAACCATTCCATCCGAAGAGAAAGTGCATTACCCAGAGAGTCTCAAGAGAACTGGAGTTAAGCAACTGAAGCTGAAGATCTCAGACGTTCGATGAAGACACTCTGCCAAACAGACTTAATTACCCGCAACAGGGTAATCCTGCTGCAGCTTAGTGGATTCAGTCCTTGTTCGACTAGTCTAAGCACCTGCAATGACTACCTGTTGAGAAGAAAACTGAATCCCTCAGAAATTACTCTCAGGACTGAGGGCCATCTGAATTCAAGCATGCAGAGGGATCTGCATACAGTTCAAGGAAGCTTGGAGAATGTAACCCAGTTCATTCAGTCTAGTCACTCATGATTTATCCCGTGAACTATTATTTGATTCTGCTGCTGGAAAGTTATTCGAGATTGAGAATCCACGAATTACTGTCTAACTCAGTATTACCTATTCTTAGACATAATTCAATAAGTAAGAATTGCTAAGATTCTGAACTTACCTGGTTGCTCGAACCTGTGATGAGAAATGATTTAGTGATGAATTGTTACGTCCTATCTCGACAGAACCTTTTGATATAATTTTGTGATAACTTCACCTGAAGTGAGAAAACCATTCCAATCACACTAGAAGCGCGTTACATCGCTACTTCAGAGCAGACCGTTAAAGAGCAGCACTGATCAGATCTAGACCTGAGAAATAGAGTTCTTGAATGAAAGTTCTGGTTGATCTAATTTTTCTGAAATTCAGGAAATGGTTCAGATGACAGATCAAAAGAAACCAGATATTGATAGTGAATCCTCTGAAAATTAAAGCAGGAAAGATGAAGGAAGTAACCATTCCATCCGAAGAGAAAGTTGCATTCCCAGAGAGTCTCAAGAGAACCGGAGTGAAGCAACTGAAGCTGAAGATCTCAGATGTTCGAGAAGACACTGTGAACCCCCAAACAGACTTAATTACCCGCAACTGGGTAATCCTCTCAGTTTAGTTATTCAGTCCTTGTTCTCTAGTCTAAGTACTGCAATTACTACCTCTTTAGAAGACCTGAATCCCTCAAGAAATTACTCTTCGGTTGAAACCATCTGAATTCAAGCATGCAGAGGGATCTGCATACATTCAAGAGGGGAGAATGTAACCCAGATCATTCATCTAGGTCACTAATATTTATAGGAAATATTATTTTATTCTTGCTGCTGTAAAATTATTAGACTGAGAATCCCCACCCCATAAAGTTAAATGTATTTATATTGTTAGAAATAATTAAAATAAATACAAATTTCCTAAACCGATTTCTGAATGGTAAGGTAAAAGGTTAGCTCCGCCTTTGGATGGGAAATGATTTAGTGTTGAATTGTTAGCCAATTAAGAGATAACTTAAGATATAATTTCTTATAAATTCACGCTGTGAGAAAGACGCGATTAGAAACAGCACTGAGAAAGACGCGATTAGAAACAGCACTGAGAAAGACGCGATTAGAAACAGCACTGAGAGAGACGTGAAGAGAAGCTGATGAAATAGAGCTAATGAAATAGAGCCTAATTAGTATTTCTTTGGAGGAATACTTAATTTCTTTTTTTTCTTCTGATACATTTCTCCTTGGCCGGGTTTTTTTTTGTTTGTTTTGTTTTTTTCTTCTCTTCCTTGAGTGTTTGAAGAACTGCTGTTGTGATCCTGAATTTTGTCCGGGCCGTGGATTCCTATTCCTGGTTTGGACTGGCGAGCCATCCCATTGTTCGTACCTGGAAACCGAGTAAAAATAAAAAAAAATTTGATCGGGTAGGAGAGAATTGCACACAATTATTTTTTTCCTCAAATTCACCTGGATTTCGTTGGAGACAAAGTTTTGTGGTTTTTTTTCTCATGGATTGAACTGTTCTTCTATTAATGAACATTTCTATTGTTATTATTTTAATTTCAAAAGGATTACAATTTATTCAAAGAAACAAACTCTCAGAACAATACACTTACCTTTTCTTTGAGTAACTGCATCCCAGTGGTCCTAGTATTTATTTAGTTTCATTGTTATTTCGATATCCTCTGCTGCCTTTTGCTCTAGTGAGTCGACCTTGATCTTCTAATTTCTGGTCCAAGAAATCTCACAGTAACTTATTAATTGTGAACTGGGCGCTACTTAGTACGTGCTACAAATACTATTGCCCAAGTCCTTATTTAAACACCTACTCAATTATTCTTCCATTTTTATTGAATTTTAATAGACACCGAATCAAAAAAGTTAATCTTTGTAAACCCAAACACGAGGGGGGTTTGGCCCTTCCAGATTTTCATCTTTATTACTGGGCTACTCATTTACAAGTTTTTGCCCTATGGTTGGAACAGTCGGCTGTTGCCCCAGATTGGCTTCAGATAGAATGGGGTTACTGCCATCCTCATGATTTGGAGCAGTGCTATTCTCCCCAGTGATATTAGACCAAACATTGCATTAATAGCATTGTAATAAAGAGTCAGTTACGTGTTTGGAGACAGATAAGAGAATACCTTAAGATAAAATAAATCTCTCTCTCTCTTAATTCCAATTGCAAATAACCCACCATTCCCCCCTTCAAGGTAGGATACAACCTTTAATCAATGAAAGGAATTGGGTATATGCACAGTCAAGGACATTTATTTTGATGGGGCTTTAGCTTCCTTTATGCAATTACAACAGAAATATAACCTCCCAAATAACTTTTTTTTCAGATTTGTACAAACAAGGAATTACTTGCGTACACATAATGCTTCCCTAGATGAGGTCCTACCCTCTGTCATTGATGATTCTCTCATACAGTTCAAAGGAAACAAATGTCAGCTAACTTTAAATAATGGAAGGTTACTAGCAGCTATTTCCCCTTCTACAAAGTTGATCAGAGAGGAATGGGAGCGAGAGATTGGAATTGGAAACAGTCGTGGGGGAGGCTTGTAAAATGTGACGTCACATTTGACAGATTCTGCAAACAGCTCTCTCTGAGACACTGCTTATGTGGGGATAAAAAGAAAGGAACGGGTGGATTTTTATCATTATAGGGTGGTTGTTTACTCACTGCCAACACACATTTATGTTTAAACAACATGTTAAAGTGAATTTTGTATAATAGGTGCCCGTTGAATCGTCTGTCCTCCCCATTCTGATGCTCTATTTTATCGATTGTCTTTAACAATGGCTGCATGCCTAAATCCATTGAGTTTCTGCTATGATTGGATGACTATATATTTGCCTTTACAAGCAGCTGAACAGGTGTATCTAATAAAGTTGATGATGAGTGTGTGTGTAATGATCACAAACCCCATGAAGTTCCATCATGAACCTCTAGGGGCATAGTTGTACAGTTGACAAAAGATGTTCACATCACATGTACTTTATGAATTCCCTAGTGTGTGTGTAAAAGAAAGTGTACTGTTGTCTAAAGGTTGATTGCTCGGGTGTCTCTTTTATAGGTTTCGGAGCATTGCTAAGTCTTACTTCAGGAGGGCCGATGGAGTTCTCCTACTCTATGACGTCACGTGTGAGAAGAGCTTTCTTAATGTGCGCGAATGGGTCGATATTATTGAGGTATTTCCTACACAAAAAGTCATAATTAAGTTATGTAGACTTGACCATTATATAATCTCTCTAGGAATTAAATGGCCATTTTTACCTGGTACTACTATACCCTTAAAGGGATCCCTGGGTATTACGACTTGTATGACTTAATATAACGTAAATTATGTCTCACTGAAATATGTTATAGAAAACCCATTAAAGATTTTAATTTCTATTTTAAAAAATCACATCGTTTTTATACATGTTTAGGACTATGGGGGGGGGGGGGGGGACATTATTTTGATGACATAAAATGGTTACACTCGGTGAGCAACTATCTCTACCTGTTGCTGTTTTTTACCACAACACAACTCGGAATAGACAACTCTGAAAATGAAATACTGATGTGATGACCACAGCTACTGAAAAAGCTTACAGGTGGCGATGGATGTAAGTATAGGTTTAAACCAAATGCTGTACCATGGATTTTTCCCCACAAGGAGCCTAAACGCCTTGGATATCGAGGGAAATCCGCGCTGAGAAACTTCTCTAGCGGCCGTGCATCATGATTAGCGTCCACATATAGGAAGTTTTATTCGTTTCCAGGCATCTTCCCGTCACTCCTCTTTTTATCGCTAGGAAAGCAGTAAAGTCTTACCATGCTTTTCTTGTTGCCCTTCGACTGAAAATTACAACCAAAAGCCACACAATGTGGTATCGTATCAGTTTTTTATTTTCTAAGTTGTGTATTCTGAGTTGTGTTGCAGTAAAAACGGCAGTAGCTCACTGAGTGTCATCGACGCAGAATGTACTTTGCACATAAAATAATGGCTCCCCACCCCCCATTGTCCAAATACGATGTCGATTTTTTTAAATAACATACATTTTCATGGGTTTTCTATTACATATTTAAATAAGAGACATAATTTACCCTATATTAAACTATACATGTCTTAATACCCGGGGATCCCTTTAAAACTGTCGCTCAGCTGGACAAGCCCTTTTGCTGAACAGTCTTATCATAATGTGTTCATGTGATTTCTGAATAAAGTGTTTTTTTAGCTTTGTTTCTATAAATGATCTAGGGGAAGTGGAGAGGAGTCTTGTAAACATGTCTACATAAATGTATTTTGATGTGAGAAGCGGTCTCCCACATTGCAGTGGAATGTGGGAGACACACGCATGGGGGAAACTCTGTTTTCTTCTGAATACAGATTTGTTAACATTTGTGCAGCTGCACAAACCTATGGCAATTCAGATTGTCAAACAGGCAGAGCAGACTACCTGTAAAAGTTAAAGCTGAATACCATTTCATCTGAACTCCTATAGTGAAAAAATCCTCTCCCTGCTAGGCTCTGAAGAAGAAAATCAGCCTTCCTGATCACTGCAGAAATGGGGCTCCCCCCTGCTGCTTAGCAAGGTCAGCTCCAGATAAGACCGCCCATAGCCGACTTGATGAACAGTTTCTGTAGCCAGGGCACCACCAGCTAGCCCCCATCAGAGACCTGCCCCATTCTTTCCTGGATGTTCACAATGAACTTTCTTTTCCATCACAGCTTCCCTCTCTTCCATGATGGCTCTGAACAGAAGGGCTATGAGACGCCTCTCTCCTCAAAGAGGAATCTTTGCATTCCACAGACCCGGGATGGATGCTGACAAGACAGCCTTCCTTGACTCCCCCAGTGTTCTTCACAGGTCATACACCATGCACCACTTTCTGTCATATCAGTCTAGCTCGGCTGCTGCTTCAAATCCAGAGGGCCTCATTATTAACTCAGCAGCCTGCCGAGCCAACATCAGTGACTGCTCAGATTCAACCTAAAGCAGAGCCTAAGTTCAGACAGTGCTTCTGTAGCATCAAGCGTTAACACTTTCCATGAGCACCAGGGTCCCAGACTAAGATAAGGTTGTGTTGTGTTATTGCCAATGTTAGTTTCACCACATTAGATGTGCTGGCATCCATTAAAACCATTGGAGTAGTCAACTCAGCCCAAATGTGGGCTTTCATTTTGGTGGCTAGTGGTGTCTTTCAAAGTAGGGGCTTCCCTTCCCTTCAAAGCTTTCCAGAGGATCCTAGGCCTTATGGCAGCCGCATCCTCTGTAATACCATTGGGCCTACCCCATATCTGGCCCCTGCAGTACTGGCTAAAAGCCCATTTCCCATCCCACGCCTGGCATCTGGGATGCTTTCACCTCAAAATGGACCATTGCTGTGTCTCAGCTGTAGTCCCTTGGACGGCCCCTTGCCTGTATCAGACAGGCATCCAATTGGGACTGACCTCTAGAAGGAAGATTATTTCCCCTCCATTTCAGGTTGGGGAGCTCTGTGCGAATACAGACAGCCATTCGGCTTCTAGTCCATGATGGTAGCAATACTGTAATGGAAGCCATCACTCTGTTAGCTCTCCCCTACTTGGAGGACGAGCAGGGAGCAGGGAGCTTTCCCGGTGCACACCCTCAGGACTTAATATGGAGTGCTTTAGCCAATTGTAGCAGTCAGAGCATAAAAATGTGTGCTTCGGAGGCTGCTCTAAAGGGATGCTATTTACGAAGCAGAGATTATGCCGCTGGATAGTTGATGCAATATCCCTGGCTAACGCCTCAGTGAGATCTGAGTGTCCTATTGGAGTGAATGCCCACTTCACTAGGGGGATGGCCTCTTGCTGGGCTTGGTCCAGCAGAGTTTCCATTGGGGATATTTGTGAAGCAGCTGGCTGGTTGTCATCGCTGTCTGCCTTTGCTAGGTTTTATAACCTGGACGTCCCTGCTCTGCAGACATGGATCTTGTCCAAATAATTGTCTTGCACCCCTAGTAAGTGGTCTAGACTGTCTTGAATGAGTGCTCCGATTGATGACCTGAGCCTCACTAGTTAGCCTATGTTTCTTAGGGCCTTCATGGTGGTGCCCTAGGGCTGGGCTCCGTTCTGCATTTATAGCATGGCGCTATGGTATATCGTTCCCCCAAGCATGATTACAAGCAACACGAGAGACTGTTTTGACAGGGAATGCTCCAGTTACTAATGTAACCTTGGTTCCCTGAGATAATGGGCAAGCATTGGGTAACATGCAGTGCTATACAGCTGCACGCAAGCTGACGCTGAAGTTTCTCTGTCTAAATATTCTGATGAAATGGCATTCAGCACTGACTTATATAGGAAGTCCGCTTTGTCCATTTTGGCAGGCTGAAATACTATAGATTTGTGCAGCTGCACAAACATTAACAAATCAGGCTTCAGTATTCGGAGGAAAACTGTTTTCCATGATATGCCATATTAAAGTGCTGTATGTATTTTTTGGACTGTACAAAGGCATAAAACACCATCATATGCTTGCAGATATTTATGAAACATGCTAAGTTTACATACGTGTATTCTAACTTGAAATGTGTGCTCTGTGTCAGAATGTCTGTTTTTGTTTTGGTATGTGTGACCCCACCCACTGCTAAGAGGCATATTTATATAAATCAACTCACCAATTTACAGTGTAATTGTTCATAGGGCTTGTTCCTGTTGATTTTGCTCAATCTGGCAACTTGCATGAGCAGGGAGGAGTAACAACTCTACAATATTTTGAATTTGGACTGCAATGCTAATTTCAACCACTAGCTGTACATACAGCATCTTTATAGAAACACTACAATGGGAAAATACGATGATATAAGGATGTTGCTGGTTCAGTTTGAATTAGATACTGATTTAGATTCTTTCCACTTCAGGATGTGTCCCAGGATGACATTCCCATCATGCTTGTGGGGAACAAGACAGATCTGAGGAAAGAAGCTCTTCTGGATGGAGTCACCTGTATTCCAACCAGCTACGGAGAAAAACTGGCCATGGTTAGTGCCCAGGCATTATTCATTGTGATTTAGCATTGCTTTGGGGTTTTCGTTTGTTTGTTTGTTTTTGGTTTTATTTTTGTGTTTTTTGGTGAGATTATTTACCCAGAAATTAAAATGGTCATACTCACCCTCATGCAAACTGCTGTTAACCATGAACAGAGACTGAATTATTCAAGCTTCAAAAAGGCCCTAGAACACCATGAACGCACCATGACAAATAGTCTGTTTGACTAATGCTCTATACTCCCAGTGTCCTGAAGTATATTTTGTCACACAAAATAATCATAGGCTTGGGAAGACTTGATTTTTTTATATTTCTCAAATAGTGGCCTGGATTCAAAATGTATTTTGTTGGTATTCCATGAAACAAATATGTGGGTGATTAAATGATCAAAACATTTGTATTTTTAGGTGAACTGTTCCTTTTCTGTGTTTTCATTTTGCTTTTAGGTGTTGATTTGATTTGAACAGTTATACAAAACATAACCACCTGCACATGAAAAAACATGACCTAAAACAGTCTCGGTTAGAGAGTGAGTTTTGTTTTTGTAAGTATATTGGCTAAACTATGGCTGCTGTCTGTGTTTAGACATACAGTGCCTTATTCTGTGAGACGAGTGCAAAGGATGGATCCAACATCATTGAGGCTGTTCTTCATTTAGCCCGGTAAGCTCTGCTCCTGATTCAAAAAGAAAACACATTCTGTATTTGAAATATGGTGTACATGTAACATCTGATTTACAAAAATAATACCAGAATTTTGCAAAAACATGTCCAAAACACATTTCACACTGTGATCAAAGCACCAAGTATAGATAAATTACTATTTTCCCACAAAACCTTTTAAATTAAATTAAATCACATTTTAATTTAAACTATGATTTTTTTTGTATTGTTTTTATTTTCATGACAGTACTTTACTTTTATTGAAATAAAAAAGTGTAAAGCGGTGATACAATTAATTTAATTAAATACTAGCAAAATATCATAATATGACTTTGGACACTTATTATTGATAGCAGGTTTGGTGAGATTCACCAATACAAAGCTTTCAGATGAACTGGCTGCATTCAGCATTGTTTGTAAAATTAAGATCAAGCACAAGAGGGCAGCAGCTTTACTGAGTTTCATACTGCCTTGATAAAGCCTTGTGAGGTGAATAAAAACATGTTCTTCTGACTGTCAAGTCTTATTATGGTATGTTATGCAGTCTTTAGTTCACATCAGAAAAAAAATATGATTATTTAACACAATTGTTCACAGACTTTGGAAACATCATGCATTTATTTAAATATTTCAATACACATGTAATCTTTAAATATGAACTAAATATATTCAACTTTAAAAAAAGTTGTAGACGAATGAGCTGAATAATGTATGCAGTTAAACAAAAAAATATTCAGACACCTTCAACATTTTGCTATCCTCACTTACATTTATTAACCAAAAAAATATCAAAAATTATATCTGGTGTTTGAATAATTTTTGGTTTGACTGAATATGCAGATTCAATAAATAAAATATTTAATTAATAATATATATAAAAAAAGAAAATAAATCAGATCAAAATAAATAAGCATTTAGGGAGAGGTGAAAGGATATATTACTCGAGACAAAACAACAACATTGTTGTGAACCTGATAATATTATTTAATTTTCATAATCATTGGTAGCCAAAACTGGAATTGAAAATTTGATTTAATTGCCCAGCCCTACTGTTACCAAATTCCCAGCATTACACTTACACATTAGCCTGATCTTGAAACTCAGCACAAGGTGTCACATGTTGAATGTTTTGTCTGTCCTGCACTTCAGAGAGGTAACGAAGCACACGGATGAGTTCAAGGAACCCGTATCAGTGGCCAAACTGTCTGGAAATCACAGCAAAAAGATGTCCAACCCTAATTGCTGCATGGGCTGATGCGTGTTGATGTCACATGTCAACACAAGACTTCTGCACACAGCCAATCAAATATTTAACCATTCATCTATTTAGATGGGAAATACCATTTAGCGATTGTCTGAGTTGTTCATTTGACTTGTGCTAAGTATCTGAGTATCTCTGAATTATTATTTTTTTAAACGATGAGTCACTTGTTGAAGCAGATCACTGTGTCATGTGTTGCCTTTAACAGCCCTCAGTTTCACAGATTCTGAATTACAGACAATTATTAGTAGCAGTGAACAGACACGCAGGCTTACATAGATCTGTATGCTGCATTTTGCCTTTATTTATTACATGAACACTTTCTTTAGCTTAGTGAAAAGGAATAATATTTCTGTAATGTGTTACAGGATCATTGAAGTGTGCGTGCGTGCGTGCGTGCGTGCGTGCGTGCGTGTGTCTGTGTGTGTCTGTGTGTGTGTGGTATGTGAAAGTTGATAGAACTAATGTGAAAAGTTAGAAAGAAATGCTCTAAGAAGTGGAACTTTGGAAGAAACAATTGATGGAATCAGTTAAATGAGAATTGGAAGTTGATGCTTGATCCAAATCATTTCTTTTTAGCTTGTAGCTTTAAATAATATATATATATATATATATATATATATATATATATAAAACCCGAAAAAAAAAAAAAATATATATATATATTTTTGCTCAGTGCTGAAAACTTCACCTCTGATACAGTAATTTTTTCTAAACAGATTGACAAGCTTTTGTGGATATTAACATAGCTTTATGCATTTCACTATAGCACCATTGGCTTTTTATGCTCACTACACATGAAATTTTATATTCTGTAATAAACAGTGCACACTTTTTACAATAAAAATATTTTTCTTGCAGTAAAACTTTTGTTAAAAATCACAATTATATGAATGACCTGTCAGTAGAATTTGAATCCTAATGTCTTGTTTGTATTTCTTTTTTCATGCTTTCATTTCACTGTTATCTATCAGAAATGTTTCATTTAAAAATGTTGGTTTCAATTTCAAATCTGAAGCAAAAATAAAGATTGCAATGTTTTCACTCCAGTTTTATTGTGGCAGTACTAACATATAAAACAATTCTTCTTTTTAACATATAAACAATCAAAAATCACTTTACAAATTGAATAAGGCGATTCCCAGTGAAGCTGGGAACTGATTTTTTATACTCCCAGAGTTGTATTTAGAAATTAAACAACAGACTGTTTTAAACTGAAACATTTATAATGCGAAACGTGCAAACAAAACACAATTCACATACGCAGTGAAATCACCAAATACTCAAAAAGATCTCAAACCTCTAAAAAAAACATGTTCATGCATTTTCCAGATGTTCAGTTCATTTGCATATTTTCTTTTTTAGTATATAATGATCAGTTTTTAAAGGGTAATAGGTGGTTTTCATGTTTAACCATATTATGTAAGAAGCATCTGGGGATTTTTTGACACAAAACACTAATTAAGATAAGTAAATAACAAGAATTGGTGAATGCTGCGAAAACACAATAAAAAGAAAAAAAATATATATTTTACATTATTTATAAGCCCATGAAGATTTTTTTTATTCATTTTTTGCATTGTGACATTAATGTCATGATAATTCCTAAACCCTCATTACTGTAATGCATCTGGATGTTCTCATTTGAGCTTGTTTGTAATTCTCATTACTCTCAAAGATGATCATCATTATATTAACGTTACTGTAACAAGAGCCATCAAAAGCATTCTGTCCACAAGCAATGTTTTTGTTTTTAATCAGAAACATTGGAAAAATTTAGAAATACAACACCATTTTTTTTCACAATGTTAAATTAGCCACATTTCCCTAATACTAATAATGTAAATGAATATTTTAGCAAACATTTTTTTTGGGGGGGGGGGGGGGGGGGTATATTATAACCCTGATATGGCATTCTTTTAAGGCTTTTTAAGAATTCACCAGAAACATTAATTACTAATGAACATTTGAAAACATTACAATTGTGTTGTTCAGTCAACAAATGCTGCGATAAAAGAAAAAAAAATGTAAATAAGTCTTTTGAATTTCCATTTCTATCAGTGTTCAGTTTTGTATGTGTGTAGGCAAATAAAACCACAGTTCTACCAAACATATAACAAAGCAATCGGTTAAATTAGTCTCAGTGTCCCATCATGCAACAGAATAGAAAGGCAACAAAAACAATAAACACAAATTCCAGTGCATGACATTTCTGAATGCTATATGAAATATGTTTACCCTCTGACCAATTAAAATGAGTTTGGACATCTATATTTTGCCACACTACGATATATGATAAGAGATGTTCAGGTCAATGGGGCAAATTCAATCAACCCGAAGCTCAGGCTTCCTCTAGCAGATCGATTGAATGTGGCCACTGCTTCTCTGCTTTCATTGGTCATGATAGCACACATTAAAGCACAAAGCATGACTATCTATTATTTACATTTTCCACATATGTGATGATTTTATTATAATGAGAACCACGACATTGACAGCAGCATCAGAACTAAGCATCGATGTAGTTTTTCGATTACTGGCTGCTTCATGAATCTATCAGTAAATATGACTCAACCCTGAGCTGAAAGTCCAGAGAAACCTGAACACAACACAATAGAATAAAGCCTTCGTGTCCTTTTCATAGTCCTATATGATCATATACTGTACAAGAGCTAGCTGAATACACGAGGTCAGACACGTGAGAGATGAGAAGGACGTTTTCTTGTCTCAGTATTTACAGATGTTTTACATGCAGAAGTGAGGAACTAGTCTGTGGTCTAATGTACACATCTACTTTCAGTTTATGTGGATGTTTTCACTACCGGAGAAAAGTTTGGACACGCTTTTTTTAATGTTAATCATAATTAATTAGTCTAAACTAAAATATGAAAGAATGCAAATGGAAGTGTAGAAATTATGTAGTGACCAAATAACATGGCATTAAATAAAAACAAATCACATTTACATTTCCTGTTACTATTGGCTCCGACTTTAGCCATAAGACATTAGATCAAAATTAAATTGTTTAAAATTAAAAATATATTACATCTCACCTTGTGTTTCTAACTATTACATACTTCAAACATACATATTACGTACTTATTGTGTTAATGTCGTTTAGCAAAAAACGTAATTATTATAGATATAATTACAGAAAATAATTAGATATGTAATTACATGCATTTTTTTAATAAGTGCAATGTAAAAACATGTAAAAAAATAAGTGCATTTTAATACATTTCTGAATAAATGTGTAGTACATAGTAGTTAAATAAACTTAATATGTATTTCTGAAGGGGGAGGTTAAATATTAATACTAATGAAATAACAGTATAATTAATGTTAATAAATCTATTAATTTAAGTTAATTACATTTACAAATTAACATTAACTATTTATGACAAATCGTGACATAAATTCAGTTAACTGTGTCCAAGGTTTTGACTGGTAGTGTATACAGTATAATCTTTAAAAAACTAATTGGATTCATGATATAGCAGAAAAAGATCTATTAATTTACATTGATGAATACTGATTGAATCACGCGTGATTTCAGTATGATTCTGATTCGATGATGCACACGTTGTAATGGTGAATCAATATGAGCCTGTATGAATATCAACCACACGAGCCACAAATAACATACAATAGCAATCTAATATTTACTTTGTGGTATCGTAGCTATATAAATTCCTGTATGCTAATATGCATATTTGTTTTGTTTTATTCTTTTATCAGAAAATAAAGATCCTTCAGTATTTGACATTCGTTCCTGAGAGCGCCACCTGCTGTTAGACAGTAAGTGTCAGTGATTTGGGTTTATGTTGAACTGGATTCAAACTACAACTCTGTTGAGCGTGATGCATTGACAGAAATGTCTCATTAGCCCTTTTGCTATCACCTCATCAACAGATGTGACGTCACAATAAGATTTGCATCACAAGAAGCCGTGTTGATTTGATTAGTTAATATGCTGCGTTGTGAGTAGGCCAGTCCGGAAGACATCAGTCTCATCCTGGACCTCTGAAGGAAACGCAAATATAATCAGGTCATGTACTAGCTTTGATTTAATTAAATACATAAAAAGAGTAAATGGAGCAAGTCTTCACAGGTTCTTCAGGTTTGGCATTATGCAAAACGCCAGTGTTGCAAATGCAGTATGTTAGTGCAAGGCCCTGCATGGGAATACAACTACAAAAACAAAACAAAAAACATGTTATCCAAAGAGAAGTTAACACATTTCATGATTCAATCATAAAAACTAACTGTATTCTGCATGAATGACTGAAACAAACATTGAATCAAAACTATGGAAGCTTTCTTCTTCAAGAGAATTAAAATAATAAATAAATAAAGATATATATTTAAAGAGATTTTTTTTCTCTCATAATTTGTAATCTACATTTTGAAATTTTAATGTATTTTTTTCCACCAAGAAATAAAAAAGGCAATTCTGACCTCACATACATCACAATTCAGACTATTTACTCAAATTTGAGAGTTTATATCTCACCATTCAGACTCTTTTACTCAATTTTGTTTATATCTCACCATTTGTTTATATCTCACCATTCAGACTCTTTTCCTCAAATATTAAGAGTTTATATCTCACCATTCAGACTATTTTACTCAAATTTGTGTTTATATCTCACCATTCAGACTCTTTTACTCAAATGTGTTTATATCTCACCATTCAGACTCTTTTCCTCAAATATAAATAGTTTATATCTCACCATTCAGACTCTTTTCCTCAAATATAAAGAGTTTATATCTCACCATTCAGACTCTTTTCCTCAAATATTAAGAGTTTATATCTCACCATTTCAGACTATTTTACTCAAATTTGTGTTTATATCTCACCATTCAGACTCTTTTACTCAAATGTGTTTATATCTCACCATTCAGACTCTTTTCCTCAAATATAAATAGTTTATATCTCACCATTCAGACTCTTTTCCTCAAATTTGTGTTTATATTTCACCATTCAGACTCTTTTCCTCAAATGTGTGTTTATATCTCACCATTCAGACTGTTTTCCTCAAATTTAAGAGTTTATATCTCACCATTCAGACTCTTTTACTCAAATGTGTTTATATCTCACCATTCAGACTCTTTTACTCAAATTTGTTTATATCTCACCATTCAGACTCTTTTCCTCAAATATTAAGAGTTTATATCTCACCATTCAGAATCTTTTACTCAAATGTGTTTATATCTCACCATTCAGACTATTTTACTCAAATTTGTGTTTATATCTCACCATTCAGACTCTTTTACTCAAATTTGTTTATATTTCACCATTCAGACTCTTTTCCTCAAATTTGTGTTTATATCTCACCATTTAGACTCTTTTACTCAAATTTGTTTATATCTCACCATTCAGACTCTTTTCCTCAAATTTGAGAGTTTATATCTCACCATTCAGACTCTTTTCCTCAAATTTGAGAGTTTATATCTCAACTTTCAGACTCTTTTCCTCAAATTTGAGAGTTTATATCTCACCATTCAGACTATTTTCCTCAAATTTGTGTTTATATTTCACCATTCAGACTTTTTCATCTCATCTCAAAGTATGCATCTTGTAATTAAGAATTTTCTTCTCAAATTTGTGAGTTTAAATCTCGAAATTTCAAAGTCAGAACTGTGAACTCAGAATTCTGAGGAAAAAAAAATCAGAAAAGGTAAAAAGTTGCAATTACCCTTTTATTTATTTTCTCCTGGCTTCCAAACTAAACAGTCTGCATTACCAATAATAATAATAATTATTATTATTATTTTTCAAGTTGTGCAAATTAAATGTAGTTTTGTAGTAACTTTTCTTTGGCCAAATGGATATAGTTTATAAACAACATTTTATTAGCTGCACTTTCATTGTTTGAATACGTTTAATCGTTTGACTTCCATAAAATGATATTGACAACACTTATGGATTATTTGTTTATATTTGGATTTGTAGCGGTTTCATTCATCTTTTTTATGTATTTGTGTTTATGTATGTTGTGTGATTGCAGTGATCAGTTAAGAGCCTCTCAAATGTACTAACAACCTGCTATTACATCTGCTCATGACATTTGAAAATCTGAAAAAGAAAAAAAAATATTTTATACTGCTATTCTATATAAAAACACAGCACTTCATTTCAAGTTCAATTGTTGGTGATAATAAAAACATTTCACTTCTACACCACCTAATTTTAGAGTAAATCCGTTTAAATAACATAAATTAAGCTTTTTTTGCTGAAAAATATAAGTAACTGTAAGCGTCACATAAAAATTTATAAAACTTTAAAAACAGATATTAAGTTTTAGCATGTATAGCTTGCCCTCTCTCTCATATCTCATAGTTGCTCTGCGAGAGGCAGATATTTATTCCAATACAGTGTTATGAGGTCAGAATCTGCTCGTCTTAATAGCTGTGATTTGATTTTTGGGAAAATAAGTCTTGATTTAGGGAAGCGGGTCTGAACTCATTACCTGTCTGTGCCTCTTCTACATTTGACGTGCATCATTTGTGTGGTTATGGAGGTTGACTGAGTCAAAGACATCAAATCATTTGAAATGAACTCTTCATATGTGTTTATACAGGATTTCACACTCAACCCAGCATCAGGGTCCACAATTAACTTTGACAAGCATCAAGTGTAAATGAAAACTGTCTTTGGTGGATAAGTAAACTGTTTTACAGGCCAGTTAACCTAACTCGTTTAAACAGTGACCCTCTCTCATTATAAGTGAATCAAATCAAAGAGATACTGTACAAATAGTCTACAAAAGAAAAAATGTAGCATCTTCTAACAACTTTGACATCAGTCAAAAATGTAATTACGACACATTAAGCTAGGAGGCCATGTGGCATAACTTTCTGCTGTTTAGCCAGCAAAACAAGAGAAACAACGTCATAGAGTCCGACTCTAGAGTCGACTCTAGTAAATTAATTGATTATTTTTGTAAAAACATTGATTCCATCAACTAATATAGCTGTGATTTCATTTATTTGATCAGAAATACAGTAGAAACAGTAGAATACTGTTAAATGTAATTACAATTTAAAGAAGCTATTTCCTTTGAATGTTTTAAAATGTAATTTCTTCCTGTGATTTCAAAGCTGAATTTTCAGCATCCTTACTCAGTCACGTGATCCTTCAGAAATCATTCTAATATGCTGATTTTACATCTAAAATGTATTATTATTATTATTATTGATTTTGTTGAAAACAGATGTGCTGCTGCTTTTTTTTTAGAAACCAATATATTTTTAGGATTCTTTGATGTGTAGAAAGTTCAAAATAACAGTGTTTATATGAAAAAGAAATCTTCTTTAATATAATAAATGTCTTTACAGTTATTTTTGATCAATTTAATGCACCCTTACTGAATATAAGTATTGCTTTCTTTCAAAAAAGGTATATAGAGAGGAAGGGGGCTTATTAATAGTCATAGGAACAGCAAAACAAAGAAAAACCTGTTAAATAAATGAAAATAAAATAATTTATGTGCAGAAAATTCATTCACTATTTAAACATAGGACAAAAAGTTAATTTTGGACCCTGACGGACACTCTTTTTTAAGTTTAACAGGCAAATGAAATGAATGAAGATATTGAAAAAGCATCCATCATCATTGTTGAAATGTATGATGTTCCAATGCATTTCTACCAAAGCTGTGCATGTCATACAGCTTTGATGAACCATTTAAAGGCCCATGCTGCTGTCCGCTGTCTAACAACTACAGCGCAAGTGCTAGGAAACTGCCTCCATTACTGCTACGAGAAAGTATTGGCATGATCCACAAAAGATGTGAATGAATAAACCATGTGATGTTGGAGTGCAAACCTGTCCTGTCCATTATTCCCCCCCCCGTTCCCTGTATTTCCCGCCGAGCCTCAGTCGCCCCAGAGCTGCTCCGTCATGAGTTCCAGTTTGCAGAGGAACCAGCGGCGCAGGGGGCAGTAGTACTCATAGTGGAACTGCTCAAACTCGGGCGTCTGTCGGATGTCATGCAAGAACGAGATGTCCAGGTCCGACTCCAGCAGCACGAGTAGCAGGGGCAGCAGAATCATGAGGAGAACCGTGACCATCACCACCAGACGGGCGGCACTGCGCAGACACGCCTGCATCTGCTGCCGTCCACTCGATGGGCTGCACAGTGACTGACCAAACGCCTCTCTGGCCACTTCCCTCTCCCTCTCAGCCTGGAGTTCCAGCTGCATCTCTGGGTCGGCGTGCAGCTCCTTCAGCATGCGCGCGGGACTCTGGAACAGCAGGTCTAGGCCGCCCTGGCTTTCCTCCACCGGCGTGGGCACCATGCTGGCACACGGGCTGTACGCTGTGTCAGATATGGTGAGAGCCACGCACGCTTCATCTTCAAGGTCTACATGTATCTCTCTCCTTTCCTCATCCGCTCTCATCCTGTTGGCCGCCTCGTCTTCGCGTCTGTCCTGAACGTGGTTGTCCCTCTCCTCCATCTCCGCCTCCTCAGGAGTGACGGATGGTTTCAGTGGAGACAGATGAACCGGGTCTTTGAATGCCGAGAGTCCTGCGGAGTCAACAACTGGTTGTGTTAATCACTGAAAGTTCACCCTTAAAGGTACAGTTCATCCAAAAATAAAAATTCTGTCATCATTTTCTTCATATTTTGAAGAATGTGGGTGACCAAACTGTTGCTGGTCCACACTGACTTCCAAAGAATGGAAACAAATACTATGGAAGTCAATGGGGACCATCAAGTGTAAATCCCAATTCTTTAAAATACCTTATATGATAGAAGTATTACTAAAGATAGAAGTATTACTTATATGATAGAAGTAAGACTGAACTGTCCCTGTAAGATTCATTTTTCATGGATTTTTCCGTATTAACCGAAGAACACATGGGTCATTATCAGGAAACACTGTTGATTTGAATGTAGACATATTATTTGATAGATTTATAATTATTTTATGTGTTGAAAGCAAAAGAGCTTTATTACAAGCAGATTGTACTCTGTTACTGATTCCAAATTATGTGACAAAAATTGCTGTAAGTAACATAATCCATTACATTACACATTAGGACTACTTTTGGATTACTTTTAGATTACTTTCGACTTTAAATATTTATCATATTGATTTAAACATGATAATATTGTATCATATTAATATAAAAATACAAAGAGAAAGAAAATATATTCCATTTGTTATTATTAACAACATGAATTGCATGAAACATTACAAAACTGGGGTTTGCTGAGAGCGAGAGTGAGAGATAGAGAGAGAGTGAGTACGAAAGCGAGAGAGATCAAGACAGAGAGAGAGCGAGAGTGAGAGCGAGCGAGAGAGAGAGAGCGAGAGCAAGAGAGAAAGAGAGAGTGAGAGCGAGAGAGAAAGAGAGAGCGAGAGTGAGAGTGAGAGAGAGAATTCAATAAAATACTTTAAAGAAATGATCTAAATAGTTCACATCTATTGCTCTTCTCGTGTATATGTTGTATGTGTGTTTATCCAGCAGTTGAGAGGCAGTCCAGTCTAAATATAGACCTAGCTGCCTGACTAGTGTGGATTAAGACGAGTCTCCCGGTTAAGTTGTCAGTGACGTCGATGCTTCTCCAGGCAACTATTCTCTAACACACACAGAGCTCTGCAATGTCCTCTCGTTTCAATATGACATTTAACATACTGTCGAAAAATAATGCACATCTCTTCATATAAAAACTGGATTGTTGGATGAAAAGCATTAATGAACTGATCCCTTATTGACAGGATGTACCAGATTTCAAGGAATCAGCACTGACAGCTGCTTAACAGTTCCTGAAATATAATATTAGTCAAACTAATTGGATAATCATGAGTTATCTATCGAAAAGCTTACACAGAAACACACTTAAGTCAATAGATGCAGGCATATCGGCAAAGAGAAGATGTCACCATAGCGACACATAAAGAGCCATTTAACCCAGGAGGAGGAAACAGTCGTCACTAGCAACAGACCATCATGGCTACCATGGCAACAGTTAGATGCAACTAAATCTGAGGGAGATTCGCTTAAAGTATGTGAAAGACATAAAATAAAAATGTAATTTGACACAAAAGTGAATTTTATTCATTTTCTGAATAAAACTTAATTGTCTGTGCAACAATCACAACAAATTAAATAAAAGTTATAAAAAAATATTTTATTTGAAACTACAACTATGTTAATTAATTTACCACTTCTGTTTGGTAAAGCCACAGAGTTATCATTTCATTTTATCCCCAAATCACTCATATTTACATCTCATAATAAATACATATTTATTTCATGTGACATTCTCTCAATTTAACTTATTTTATACATTTTTGTTGCTGAAAATAGCATTTTAGTTGATAAGAATGTGCAAAAAGAAACCAAACATTAAAACATTTATAAATTAATACATCATTTAAAAAAAAAATGCAAATCTGTCCTTATTATGAAAACCGGAGCTCCTGAATCTTTTTTACTGTTGAAATATTTTACTACAATGTTGTGGTTTAGTAATGAATTAGTAATGAATTGTATTTCTTTGTTATGGAAAGAACATGCTGTAAATGGCTACCGTCAGCTGTTACATTCTTCAGAATATCTTCTTTGTTTCTCAACAGAAGAGAGAAATTCATACGGGTTTGGAACGACATGAGGGTGAGTAAAGGATGACCAAATGATCATTTTTGAAAATGAATTATCTTACAATGTTTATGTTGTGTTTAATTTTGTCAGTTATTTCATTGTTAAGCTACACCCTGCTGCCTTATAAGAATAGTTCAACCAATTTACTCATCCTCGTGTCATTCCAAACCTTTATGACGAACATATTTCTGCAGCACATTAAAAAAATAAATTTTGAAGAATGTTGGTACAAAAATATAAAATTTGTCCATTTAAAAAATAAAATGGACAAAAGTACACATAAGACCTTTTTCAAAGCATCTATCTTTTCCCAACTTTGGAACGATATGAGGTAAGTAAAGTCATTTTGGCATGAGTTTTCAGATTGACGTAAAATTGCTATTCAATGAAGAAGTATAGTGTAAATGATCCCGCATCCCTCTGTTCAATCACCGTTATCAGACGCTAGCACTGTTAAATCATGATTTTAGCAGGATTCGTGAAGCTTCCGTACCGGTTCCTGAGATGCGGTCTCCGTAGCCGAGCAGCCGCACATAGACGTCTCGCGCCGTGTAGTTGGCCATGCGGAGCTGCAGGTTGTGACGTGTGGTGATCTTCACCTGACAGCGCATGGTGTCTCCTCGCTCCTCCAAACATTCATCCAGAACCTCATCTCCATCCTCCTTCTGCAGACCTTCCTCACAACCCTCCACACGCTCCCCCTGCTCTCCGAGAACCTCCATATCAACACCTCCCTCTCAATCCTCCTCAAACTCACGGCTCCAGCTTGCTTTAATGATGTCAAACACTGTCCCTGACTCTTCTGGATGGGTTAAGGCTCATAGAACGGCTTTACTTCACCGGATAGCGGACATGTGCACACAGTCGGGGCATTAGGGGCCGGATCAGCCCGAATGCAGGATGAGCTATTTATACAGCATCAATCATAGCACAAGGCTTTACTAATCACAGCGGCTGATTATGATGAAAAGATCCAGTCCGGAGTACAGTAAAGCCAGCAGACATCACACGTATCTGGAACAACCTCTGACTCCTTTTATTATTTTATAAACACTTCATGAGCAGATATTAAAGGGATAACAGAGCAGAATAATGTTCCCCTCCACTGGAGCTCACAAATCTCATTCTGTGTTCAGTTAAAGGCATACTCAGGGTTTAGAACAAGTTAAGCTTAGTTCATAATATTTTAAGCATGATGTGGATTACCAGAAACATTTTCAACTTGTCCCTTCTTTTCTTTAAAAACAAAGGCAAAACAGATTTTATAATGAGGCACTTCCATGCGAAAAAGAAGTGCAGTTTAGTACTTGTTACAGAAATAAAATCAGAACTCAGTTTAACGATTTTGGACACTTACTTGCACATTATTTGCAATTACATGAAAAATTTATTATAGTTGATTAAATGCAAGTAGTTGAACACAACAGTGCTTTTTGATACACATAAATAGGACTTAAGTACATCTTTAGATTTAATGTCATAATTACTAGTGCTAAATGTAGTCAAGCCATTATTGTAAACTAAAACATACTTTAATGTCATTGCTATTGAAACGTGCATGTCATTTATTTATGCAATTAGATATTTGTGATGAGGTTGCAGTTTAGTATATTTTAAACACATTACATATTTGAATAACACACTACAGTTAAAGTTATAATTAAGTACTTTACAGTCAGTCGACAAATATAAAAGTATACATACTTAAAGCACAACAGTAGTTTATTAAAACAACACTTTAAACAGTAAAGAAAAACTTTAAATTTTAAATTTTTAAGTGTAGAAAACGTCATGAAAGTGTCTCTCAAATACACAAATTTATTAAATTATGTTGTTTGTTTTTTGTTTGGCAGTATAGATCACCATCCACTTTCATGGTATGAGAAGCAACTCCCAACAGTAGTTAAGGCATGTCTGGAGCGATCAGAACGAGATGAAGCGATCTAATAAGCAACGAGTTAAGAGACCCTAAAATAAAGTGTAACCCTAAAGTGTTTTAAGGACCGATTGTCACTATTAACTAGTTGCACATTAGCATGCATATTAACTGTATATAAAGCACACAGTGATACCTTATTCTGCATGACCATATTTTAGATTACTTAATCTCTACCTTATACCTAAACTTAACAACTACCTTACTAACTATTAATAAGCAGCAAATAATACGTTTGTTCATATTTAATAGTAAATATGTGTTTCCTATTCTAAAAACCTGTTAATGGTTAACAACAAGTGTCCTTAACGTATGAGGGGGGAAATTTAATTAATCGAATGAGACATTAATTGTAATTTAGTCAAATACACAAGTTTCTAAAGTTTGGAAATTAATAATAACAAGACGTCTTATAATTTACTATAAAAGGGAAGGGAAAAAAACATTAATTGACATTCCCAGAATTCCCTGTGTGACACTTAAAATCTATTACTTTACTGTCATATGTGTTACCTTTTTGTATTTACTGTGCAAATTCTATATATTAGTATTGTGGAAAAGCTTGTTATAAACTTGTATTCATCATGTGAGTTTGTCTTTATCAACTGTTTTTTTAAGGTGGCTGTCAGTAAAAAGTTAAAAACTGATTGTAGTAATTCAGTAGGTTGGTAGATTGCTATTAGATCAGTTAATAAAATATGAATTTTTACAGTAAATATAAGTCCAGTCTGCCAAACTTAAAATGTTGCTACCTTATTTTTATTTTTCTACATATACAATAATTTATATTATATACACTACTGGATATGTCAGACCAGACAACCTTTTCCAATCTTCTGTTGTCCAGTTTTGGTGAGCCCCTGCGAATTGTAGCCTGACTTCTGGCTTCATCAAGGCGCTTTTGCCCACAGAACTGCCTTCATTGAATATTTTCTCGTTTTCAGGCAGTTCTCTGTAAACCCTGAAATCCCGTGCATGTGCATGTAAATCTCAGTAGATCACCAGTTTCTGAAATACTCAGACCAGTCCATCTGGCACCAACAAGCTGATTCTGATGCGTTCTGAGGGTCGGTTTGAACTCCACCGGATCATCCTGACCATATACATGTCTAAATGCATTGAGTTACTGCTGTGATTGGCTAATTACACATTTGCCTTAACGAGCAGTTGAACAGATGCACCTAATAAAGCGGCCAGGGAGTGCATAAACAAAATGTATGACGAAAAACATTAATTTATCTGGTGAAAATGTTGGTCATGAGGCATTTCACCTTCTTGTAGAATAAAATGTGACTAGAGTCTCGCGTGAATGGATCATGATCATATGTGTTAGTATTTTTAGATGTACTTCTGATTTGTTCAGGGGCTAAAGATCTTTACAGTGGAGAAAGGTGTGTATGTTACCGTTGTCTGCGGAGGACTCTCTGTTTTCCCTGCTGGAGCTCAGTGCTGGTAGAAGAGGCTCCATGTTCATTATCAGCTGTTTATGGCTGAGCGAAGTAAAGCTTCTGCTTTGACCAAACTGAGACCTGACACAGAAACAGACAAAAATGTTAAGACATGAACTAATGTTCACAATATTAGACTTTAAAGTCCAATTCTCACTATTAACTATGACTTTTGCCTCAACAAACTCATAATTTGCTGCTTATTAATAGATAGCAAGGTAGTTATTAAGTTTTGGTATGTGGTCAGATTAAGGGATCTAAAATATAGTCATGCAGAATAAGGCATTAATATGTGCTTTATAAGTACTGCTAAACAGCCAATATGCTAGTAATACGCATAGTGAGAATTGGTACTTAAAACAAAGTGTAACCGCAACTTTTTATTGTCTTGTGTTTATTTAAACAAGTTTATTTGACATGCAATCTTTCAGCCTTGACGAAGGCCTGTGTGCGGAAACACGCTGACAATAAAAGTATTATTATACTTGTCAGCTCCACTTTCTGATTATTTTGACTTCTTCACTTCGTAAGTGTTGCTGGTATTACTTTAAAATACATTTATTAGTTACGTTTGTCATTGCATGGATACATAAGCATCAAAAACAGAGTCAAAAATAGTTTGTTTAATTGCAAGGGTGGGAAACAGCCACAAAATAAACATTATCTAAGAAAATACATGGACAAAAAAATTAATACTAAATGTATATTGTGGCCTTTTTATGAACAGCCAGTTTCCCACGACCTGAAGCGAGTGAAGTGTGGACTAAACAGAGTAGGATGTGTATAAATGGAGGCTGACCTGTGAACAACAGGAGGTTCTCTCTGAATCTTTGAACTGGCTTCAATCACTTCTTTAGCCACCCGACCACTGAAATCAAACCAGAAGTTATAATATTAAATATCAGCATGTCTGACTTATGGTTTACTTCCACCAGATCGCTGCACAATCTCACCTGTAGCGAAATCTGCTCCCCTTGAAAAATATACTGCTGCTGGACACTGTCTTGATCTGACTGGACTTTGCACATCTAAATCAGAAAACAAAGCAGTTAACCAAACAGTAACCAACAGTTTGCATCAAATGCATTCATATTCAAACTTGTTGCAATTGCATTTTTATTCTACTGTCAAAAAAAATGCAATGTTGTCATTTCTGTTTAATCCATTTTGCTATATTTAAATCAATTCTGCAGCTTTTCTCCTACAGTGCAGCCTGAGCAATTAAAGCAGCTTGTGATTGACTGACTGATATGTGTGTGTGTGTGTGTGTGTGTGTGTGTGTGTGTGTGTGTGTGTGTGTGGTGTGTGTGTGTGTGTGTGTGTGTGTGTGGTGTGGTGCGTGGTGCATGTGTGTGGTGCGTGGTGTATGTGTGTGTGTGTGTGTGTGTGTGTGTGTGTGTGTGTGTGTGTGTGTGTGGTGTGTGTGGTGCGTGTGTGTCTGTGTGTCTGTGTGTGTGTGTGTGTGTGTGTGTGTGGGCATGTTTATGTGGTTTATGAGGACACAAATTTGTATAATGACATGGGTATGACATAGGTATTACAAGGAGAAGGTGATTTATGAGGACATTTTCAGTGTTCCCATAATTTAAAATGCTTATAAATCATACAGAGTGAGTTTTTTTGAGGGAAAATAGAAATGCACCATCTCCTGTGAGGGCTAAGTTTAGGTGTAGGGCAATAGCACATACAGCTTGTACAGTATAAAAACCATTACGCCTATGGAAAGTCCCCGTAAACCATAAAAACCAACATGTGTGTGTGTGTGTGTGTGTGTTAAAATGAAGAGAGGGTTGTTGTTTGACAGAGGCAGGCCTGCTGTCTGGCTGGCATTTAGGCTCTTAATTAACAGGCTTTCAACAGTAACGTGACACTACTCACACAGAGAAACTAGAGACAGAGAAAGACATCGAGGCACTTATATCAGGATCATTCTCAACAAACCGTGCCATCTGTGTGCCGCATTTGTCCCCATGACCTCATACTGATTTAATTACCAGGATCCACAACTTCGTCACATTATTAGAAAGATATAAATATGTAACTGAAAAATGTATTTTAAAAATGTATATTTATATTGTGGTGTGTGTGTGTGTGTGTGTGTGTGTGTGTGTGTGTGTGTGTGTGTGTGTGTGTGTGTGTGTGTGTGTGTGTGTGTGGTGTGTGTGTATCTGTGTGTGTGTCTGTGTCTGTGCGTGCGTGCATGCGTGTGTGTGTGTGTAACATTTTTACATTTTTTACATTTTTACTTTAACAATACTATATATAACAATACTCTGTTCCACTCTGATATCTCCACTTTTTTGATGAGTGACATCATAAAACATTCAAACAAAGGTACGTTTGAATTGCATTCAATATTTTATTATGTTTTAGACTTATATTGGCCTCATTGCTGCAGTAGTCCATCAAATTACAGTTTTAATGAAAATATGACTATACAAATACTGCCTGTAAATAATGTGGTGTGGTGCACTATATTTGCTGTTGAAAAAACACTAGAGATTTTTAAAAAGCCATGGGTTATTAATGGGTTATTATTATTTATTTAGTTTGTGTATTTTTTTTATTTGTAATGTGTATTTAGTTTTTGAGGCACAGAAAAATAATTTGATGTAATCAGAAATTCAAAACATTTAAACAAATATATTTTAAAATATATAAATAAATATATAAATAAAGCAAGCAAACATAAAATTAGTACATATTTCTGATAATGACCCATATACCATTCAAAAGTTTGGGGAAATATTTATAAGTCTCTTCTGCTCACCAAGGCTGCATTTGTTTGACTATAAAATCTGCAATATTTTGATATATTATTACATTTTAAAATTATTGTTTTAAATTTGAATACATATTTTTTATGTAATTTATTCCTGTGATAAAGCAAAATTTGCATGATCCTTCGGAAATCATTCTAATATGCTGATTCGCTGCTCAAGAAACATTTCTAATTATTATTATTCTGAAAACATTTGTGATATTTTTGTCGAAACCATGATTTTTTGGGATTCTTTATTGAATAGAAAGTTCAAAAGCACAGCATTTAATTTCTGAAAAACCATACTGACCTTTGAAAGGTATACTGCATAAAAAGACCAAAAAATGCTACTTACTTAGAAACATATTTACATTATGAAGAAGAAGAGAGAGAGAGAGAGAGAGAGAGAGAGAGAGAGAGAGAGAGAGAGAGAGAGAGAGAGAGAGAGAGGGTGAGGGAGAGAGAGAGCGAGAGCGAGAGCGAGAACGAGAGCGAGATATGAAAGCACGACTCTCACTTGTAAAAAGCCTGGTTTTCCACGGCACATTTCCACAGGTGCTTGCAGGCTGCTGGTGTGGAGGTGTGGAACGTCAGAACCAGTTTCTTCTGCAGAGAGATGAAAAGAAAGAATGAACAATTGAAGTGTGGAACAGCAAAGGTAGATACAATCAACTTAAGTGAACGGGGAGGTCAAAGCGAGTAAGGACATTAAAAATCTATAAATTACTCAGAGATGGAATCTGAGCACAATGTCATAAATAATGAGAGCTGAACAAAATGCTGACCCAAATCTGTGTGCGTGTTAGTGAGAGTGATGTGTGTGCGGGCATCAGGGCGGCTTTACCGGGAACAGAGTACGGATCAATACAACGTCATAACGGCAGTCAGTCAACCAGTTAGAGATGCTTTTACTGGAACGAACACTACGTACACCACACTTATTAACCTTCATTTACACTGTAGATAGCAGTGGGGTTTACAAGGCCACACATTAGTGTAATAAATGAGTTAAACATGAGAAGCTGTGATTGGACAAAGATTGTGGAGCGTTGTTTGTCACTCACAACCACCTATGATGAAAATCTCAAAAGGCCAATAAAAATTGCATTTATTATGATTAACATTCACAATAAACAATGGTTTGTAAAAACTCCAGTATGTGTGTTTATATAATTAATAAAAAAAATGTGGTTCATCCAAATCTGCTCTCAGTTTTATATTTTGGCACTACTATAACAGATGGTGTTTTACTGGGAATACTAGAGGACCTTTGGATGTGACTTTATTCACACACTCTCTCAAAAAAAAGGTACTAAATCTGTCAGTGTGGCAGTAAAATTTCAAAATGGTCAAATCTACCATTTAGGTAATATGTGTACATTTAAATTTTTAATATGAAACTTTAAGGTAATAAATAATAAGCAACCTTTAGGGGTAAATAAGGTACAGAAGTGCACCTTCTGAAAAGTCACAGCTTTTGATTTTTTTCTGAAAGTAATATAGAACAGTTTTATGTGCTTTATTGATTTGCTACATAATATCAAGGATAACATTTATTCAAAAAGGTTTCTTCATTTCCAGGCAATTTTATGTTCCAGGGCTGATTTTTATTCAAACAAATACATTTCAGAATTTTTAACTTCTTTCAAATTTAAAATCCATCACAAATGAATTATTATACGTTTACATTTTCTATAACCTAATCGAGTGAAATAACTGATTTAAGGGATTTTACCTCCTAAATATGCTTTTATTGATAAAATGCATTAAATTGTTTGTATTTCTTTAACAGGATATAGTCCTGAGCTTTGCTGACATAATATAAACTAAGGTGCAGTATACATATACAGTAATGTTTGGGTTGCAAATATATTTTATATTCATATTTAATATTATTACATTATTACATTTGACCATTTTCTATTGAATTGTAATGTCAAATGTAATTTTTTTTCTGTAATGCAAAGCTGAATAACTCCAACATTACTCCAGTCTTCAGTGTCAAATGATCCTTCAGATATCATAATAATATGCTGATTTGCTGCTCAAGAAACATGTATTATTATTGCTTGATGTTTTTATTGGAAACCATTATCCTCTTTTTCAGGATTCTTTGATGATCAGGAAAAAACTATGTAAAGCTCTGTCACTCTTGATTAATTTAATGCATCCTTGCTGAATAAAAGTATGAATTTCTTTCTAACAATAGTGCACGCAGAATCAAATGAAGAAGCGTTTTCACATTATAAACGTTTGTATTTTATCACCACTCAGGAGGACATGAACTGGTTTATAATGAGTCACCTGTTGGATTAATAACCATGCACGAGAGGACGAAAGCTATGTCAGTGCTGTAATGAAAATGTATAGTGGGTATTGGTTTTCTGCTGGGTCGATTCCCGTTGACACGTCTGAGATTACAGTGGGGTGCATGTGCTAAACTGCAACCGAACTATGTGACAGCCTGAGCCCAGTGAATATACGTGTTGGATCAAACAGAAAAGTGAATCCAGAAAGAAATCAATACAAACCACTTCCAGGCCATTTAGCATCAAACTGCTGCCCCTGCAATATACTGCTGAACGCGCAGCGCACACTGAGATTACGTCACATCATTAAAACAACGCTAAATGTCAGAGCGCTCGCCCAAGCGGTCCACTAATCATCTGGGTTTAGGACGGGTATCCCACACTAAATTAACTGGGATTACGAACTGTGGTACACAGAGTTACGTCAGTAGTCTTCTGTACACTATAAAAAATGCTGGGTTCAGCCTGTTGGGTCATTTTATTGGGTTGTTTTTAATATTTCTACCGAGATGCTGGGTAGTTTTTCTATACCTAAGCTGCTGGGTCATTTTTAATGCTGGGTTATTTTTTCCCTACCGCTGGCTAAAATGCTTGTTAAAGAGTTTAAATGTAAGTAATATATTCACTATGCTGTATTCACCCAAATAAATTCAATTTGTCTTGTATTTTGTCCTTGGGTGTTCTTGCTTTATAATAAATGTTCATCTTTTGATTGTTGGTGTTGACTCTAGTATTCTGGGTGTGAATTTTAATTTCCAGCCCATTTTAATCCAGCAATATAATTGTAGCAAAGTTCGGACGAAGGAAGGAAGCGGACAAGGTTGGCTAGTGGAAACTCGGGTGGTTTTATTATCAGATAAACTTAAACAGGTGCGCACTCTGCGCGTCCTCTGTACATCAACTCTCTCGGTTGCCTCAGCGATCACTCTCTGCGTTCGTTCTGGCTGTCTCTCTCGTCACAGACCATGCGCCCGAGTCTCCACTCCGTCTCTCAATGAACTCCCGTTCCACGGTGGCTTTTATCCGGTCTCCACGCCAATTACTGCAATCAGACACAGGTGTTCCTCATTTTGCACTTGACCCACTTACTTACCGCTGTCTCCTGAGTCTTTCTCCCGCTGCAGACTTCGCTGAACCACGCCCCCCTCGCCACAATAATATTTTTTAAACAATAGTTGACAAATAAAACGACCCAGCATGGTGTGTAAAAACGTTTAACCCAACCATCTGGGTCAAAATAACCCAGCATGTGTTCTGTCCAATATTTACCCAGCGCTGGAGTTGCCAAACAACCCAAGTTTGGTTGTTTTTAACCCAGTGTTTTTTAGAGTCTATAAAACAACCCTAAGAACAACCCTAGTAACTGATTACATCTGCAAAATGCTTACAGTTTTGGAAACTATGGCTCAATTTCTCAAAACTCTACACAAAACACACACACAACATACAAAACATCACACACATCTTGCAAAAGCAAACACTTATTTGAAAACTGTTTTAACCCTTCTAATATATATATTTTTTTTGCATAGTAACTCTGCACACAAACATATAATAATTAGCCATAAACACGCCAAGCTACACACAGATGTGAAAAATTTAAAACACTACTCTTGTAGGTCTTTTGTTTGTTCCGAGTGCAGTGGAGCACAGGATTTTTTCATAGCATTCGTACATACTGTACATGCATGTAACACTGTATATACAGTATGTATGATGATGAATTTTACACAGTTATGCAACTGAACTGAATCAATAGTGAACTGACTTGAGCTGTAGAATGACACTATTGACTTGTTAGAGCTGCTTTACAGCAGAATGTGAATTTAATACTATTGTGAAGCTGCTGTGAAACAATCTATGTTGTATAAAGCACTTTAAAAATCAAGTTGATTTTCTGACTTGGCTTGTATGCATGTTAAGGACAGACAGACAGACATATTTCTTTCTCTTTGCTTTTTTATGTCAACAAGGTACACATTTAATGTTAGTTAGGTAGCTAGGTAAACAAGTTAGATAAAAATTAATCTAAAAAAGTAGTCAGAATACATTACCTTAATTGAGTAACTTAAATTTCATTACTACAGTTTTTCTCCATTGCTAAAACACTATAACACAAAACCATAACACCTTTTTTTTAACACATCCATTTTCCTAAGCTATAAACACTATTCCCCTGCTTTGACACATGAGTCAGATTTAGTGAACTGCTACTGCAAAACTCTACACACAAATCCCTACATTTATCAGCGCTTACACCGTGTGGTCATTTAGAAAGCACTTGCATTCACTATTGTTCACTCAAGTCTGCTCAGTTTGAACTTAATTAGCACACAATTACCCAAATGCAGAGCCGATCCTAGACTTCTGGGGGCCCTACGCAAAACTGTGTCGACCGGGGGGGGGGGTATTCTTTTCTATTCTGATGTATTCTACAGTACATTAAATTAACGAATAAAACTCTTGGAGAGTACCACAAGCAACACTTATTTCTGTAGTTTCTGTGTGTGTGTGTGTGTGTGTGTGTGTGTGTGTGTGTGTGTGTGTGTGTGTGTGTGTGTGTGTGTGTGTGTGTGTGTGTGTGTGTGTGTGTGTGTGTGTGTGTGTGTGTGTGTGTGTGTCATGTCTGAGAGAAAAGTTAGTTTTTTTCAGCAAGATTGAGTTGTTTTGAGTGGTGAGCTTTATTTTGACCTGAATATAGGAAGTTTGGGGAATTGAGTTAGAAGTTATGGATTTGTGTTTAGAGTCAAAAAAGAGGCATTTTTATTACAAAAACTGTAATCAGTAACGGAGTAAAATTATTAAGTAATCTACCCAGCACTGCTGTTAACTGGTTAAATGGCAAGTTCTGTCATGGAACTCTAGATGGCGCAGGCTGATGGGTCGTTAACGCAAATTGATGATATTCACAGTGTTCACAACTACTTGGCACAAGCTGGGCTGCGTTTCCAAAAAGCATCGTAAGCTTAAGTTGATCGTAAAAACGATCACACAAATCATCTTTTGTAACTTAAGTAGTTCTTGGAAATCTTCGTAGATCTACGAGTGCTCTGGAGTAATTACGAGGTCACCTGCAGGACAGTCGGCAGATTACATCTTTAACTTTATTAAAGTGAAATGTGATTATAATGAAAGCTTTTGATTGTACTTTATTGTACACTTTATTACTCGTTTTTTATGTTTAAATTAATTTATGAATGCAATTATAAAAACAAAAAAATAGAAATACACATTTAAATTAAATGACTGAAAAAAAATAATAATAATGTAGGAAATACGCTTCAAAGACTGGGACAAATAGGGATAAAAATACTAATTTTCTTTAAATAAATAAATAAAACACTTGCTGTACTGCGTTAGGCTAACAGAGACTTGTCATAGGACTTGCATGTTGTTGCTCTTTTGTTGGATTTGATTACTTCTATTGTCCTCACTTATAAGACGTTTTGGATAAAAGTGTCTGCTAAATGACTAAATGTAAATTATATTATATTATATTATAATCTGAGTATGTCTGGACTGCAGCATTAGGTTAACATTTCAATAAACGAGCATGTACTACAAATACGAGCCATTCTATAAATTGTCATTTCAGCACTTGACCAATGTATAGCGACTCCTAAGTAGCACTTAAAGCAGGGCTGCGTGCTATTGTGTTAAGTGCATTTTTGGGAAACGCACGTGAAACAATAACGAATGTTCGTAAAATGACTTGTAGAAAACGCTCTTAAGCGCTAAGATCAATCGTTATCGAGAAACCCTGCCCTGATTGGTTCATGTTGCTTAAGCATCCAAAGAGCTTACCACTCTACATTTAAATGGTGGGTTAGTATATTTACTGAGCGTTTTGCGACGCGCATTCATCCCTCCACAGCTCCACCTGTATAGATCTGCTATGGGTTATTTTATATGCTATTTGTGCGGCAGCAGTAGGTCTTAAATACTCACACAATTGTATCACTGAATGCACTGGCAACAAGTTCCTGTACTTGCTTGCAGCACCAGCAATAATCTACAACTACAGCAATAAACAACAGCAGCGGCAATTCAGCAGCAGCAAAGTAGCAGATCTATTCTGCCAAGAACAATATGATAGAATTCATGACCAAACCTGTCCTGGTGGACCCCCTGCCCTGCACATTTTGTATGTCTCCCTAATCAGACACACCCAATTTAGGTCTTGCAGACTCTACTAACAAGCTGATGAGTGGAATCAGGTGTGTTAGATAAGGGAGACATACAAAAGGTACAGGGCCTCCAGGACAGGTTTGGGAAGCACTGCTCTAGAGATTGAAATTAGTATGAGAGTGCAAGTTCTGCTGTTGATCTACTGACAATGTGCAAATTAAAGAACACAGACACAGCTGGAACATTTCCATAGTTATCAAAGCAATATGCCAAGGGCAGTGCAAATTAGCGCAGAGACAATGATAACCAGGTGTGTGTTATCTACTAACACAGGGGCAAAATGTGTTAAGACATGCTTTTTGGGGGTGTTAAATGTCACTAAATTGACTACCATAAACCTTAGTAAATCATCACATTGCATAATTCATTTAAATACTCTCCTCCCAGAAAACTTGTGTGAAACTCCTACAGATGCATATGCAAGAAATCCAGCTGCAAAAATGACTGTCTGCGTCTTTTAACTGCTAATGTTTGGCTATCTGTCTTTAGTAAATCCTGACAGTAGTTTATTCACAGTAAAGGAGGTTTGTGTTGGCACAAGCTGTTAGTAAATCAGGCCCTTTATAGTTTAACATCACATTATATGCAATTTTACTGTATAATACAGTAAAAAAAAGTTTACTATAAGATTGATCAATTTCCCTGTTGGTTCCCAATGGTGCTCCATGTTCCAAGTTGGTGATACATCATATACGATAATATTTTAAATTAATAATTTAGTTTTTTTTCAGTAATGCATTTAGGTCTGTTTATTAGATCTATTTTATTCTCGTGAGTATATGGTGTTTTATCTTTGCGTGTGTGTGTGTGTGTGTGTGTGTGTGTGTGTGTGTGTGTGTGTGTGTGAGACCCATCGTCTATCACATTATTAACATTCTATCATTTAATTAAATATAAAAGTTTTTGACCAGAAAATTCCTCAATACAATTTGAGGTATAATTCATGTCAGGAGCGCAAATAGTGCTGGATGAGTTATGTAAGAAGTCTCTAAGGTCTGTTCAAATGTCTGACTCTAAGTATATGAATAATTATTCAGAAATCATTCTGTGAGATTTGTGTAGGAGAACAGGTCAGCCGTTGCTCAACCTCCGGTGATAGTGAACAGTCTGCACTCCAACACTTCTGAGCAGAGTAGTGTTTATCACAGACAGACGTGTGCACGTGTGTGTGAAACAGTCACATGTCCGGTATAAGTCAACACACACACATCCTTTTCAAGTGTGTGTGTGTGTGTGTGTGTGTGTGTGTGAACATGCAGAGAAAGACAGACTTCGGTGAGAACAGCACACAATGATTCTCCCTGTTCACACATAAAGTATCAACCCAGAGACTCTCAGGCTTGCATGGGTGGCAACCCAGACAGGCAATGATAAAGTGTACAGAAATAACCAATCACACACATCTAGACATCCAACAACACTTTAGTTTTATACCCATCATATAATATGCATAACTTTACAAGCAACCTAAGAAATATTTCATAGCTTTAAACCAGTGTTCTCAACCTTTTTGACTTCAAGTTATTTGTGATTTACTGGGTAAGGATTACGTGTGCATAAAGTATAATATGTTTGTTCACAATAGTGTGGAGAACATAAAATGCACATGGTGTTTTAAGGTCTAGAAATCACACTTTATGCTTCCTCATATTTTCAGGTTTCCCAAAACAGTGGGGAAACAAAACAAAACAGTTGAACTTAAGAAATATCTTAATTTTTTTAAGCTTATTTTAATGCTTGTTTTGTCTTGTTTGAAATCATTTAAGTCATATTAAGCCCCCTGGTTGAGAACCACTGTTTTAAATTATTTTAATAATTTTTATCAGTTTATAAATTTTGGCTGCACAATTTACAGTTGTATATAAATTGAGTCTTCAATTATAACAATGTCATAACAGCAGTGCATTTAGATTCGTTCCCAAAAAGAAGGCTTTAGGATTTATTTAAATAATTTATACAAAAATAATTATTTCATATTTTTCAACAATATTTATTCAAAGTATTTTTTAAATATTTACAAAAACGCTCAAGAGCAGAGTAATAAAAAGAGAAAGTAATGCATTTAGGAAAACTACCTTCTATTGTTTAAGTGTATACAGGATAATATGGAAAAAAAGTCCAATCTAAATCAAAATGAATAATTTTTCATTAGAAAATCCAGTAAAATACTGGATGTTTTTCATAATTGTGCAGTCCTAACAGACAGTGTTGCTCATGAAATTCTCATGAATACTCTATGTTGGGCACTACAACTAAAGACTGATTAAAATCAGGACAGATATGTGGGTGAGGAAGTGTACCAAGGCTATAAAGTCATAATTCATGAGTTCATCAATGGCCATGATGTATATGTTTACTCACCAGCAATGGAAAAGTGCACACAGAGAAAAGAAGACAGAAGCACATGTAAAACTAGATTTAAAGCGTGATACACAAACAGTATGACAGGCACAGGATGCTGAATAAAGACCTGTTCACACCAAAAACCATAACTCTAGCAATAACTATATTAGTGTCCACACCAATGGACGTTCTATGCAACCTTAAATGATTGAGCTTTTCAAAGTTAGGAGGATTCTCACTGCCAGTAATTTTATCATTCAACAGCTGGGGAAAAAAAATCATTCTGACAGTGATTCCAACGATATCGTTCCTTGTTATCATTATAGTTGTCATGTGGACGTCTCTATTCTCTTACAATTAGAACACTTAATAAAACTGCGTACTTGTAGTTATCATTACAATTATTGCCCTTAGTGTGAACAGGACTTAAATCTGTACTGGCAAAACAAAGCCACTTTGATATCTGCATTCAAACGGTGAGGTTTAAGAGGCGGTTGATGTAGGGTGACCATATGTGGCTTTCTAAATTACCTAAAATGTCTGGGTTTTGGCTTTGTTTTTCTGTTGTTTTCATACTTACTGAGGATAATGACTGAAAAGTAGTTTGACCAATAGTGTGCAGTAAGGCTATCACGATTCCTTAATTCAATTCAAGTACTTGATAAAAAATCGTGTTGAATAACCAGCAAAATACCGGAAGTGGTGCATTCCATGAACGAGAATATATTAAACACATTATTAGACCGTTTTCCAATGCTGCATAATATTAAAGGGATAGTTCATCCAAGAATGAAGATTTGATGTTTATCTGCTTACCCCCAGGTGCATTCATGTAGGTGACATTGTTTCTTCAGTAGAACATATACTGAACATACGGAACGATACATTGAGGTCTTAAGACACGAAACGATCGGTCTGTGCAAGAAACTTAACAGTATTTATATCATTTTTTACCTCTGATCCACCGTAATGCCCAACTGTCCGGAACACGTTCACAACATCCGGCGCGTGATATGTCAACATGCTCTGGCATATGTGTCTACTATGCCAAAGCACGTTAACACGTCACGCACCGGATGTTATGAAAGCGCTCAAGACAGTTAATTAATTTGTTACATTTATATAGCACTTTTCTGGGTACTCAAAGCGCTTTACCAGAAGGGGGAAATCTCCTCAACCACCACCAATGCGCAGTATCCACCTGGATGATGCGACGGCAGCCATATTGTGCCATAACACACACCGGCTTACTGGTGAAGAGGAGACAGTGATGAAGCCAATCAGTGTATGGGGATGATTAGGAGGCCATGATGGTCAGAGGCCAGTGGGCGAGTTTGGCCAGGATGCCGGTTTACACCTCTACTCTTT
This sequence comes from Schizopygopsis pylzovi, assembly GCA_027422435.1. Lineage (NCBI taxonomy): Eukaryota > Metazoa > Chordata > Actinopteri > Cypriniformes > Cyprinidae > Schizopygopsis > Schizopygopsis pylzovi. The sequence continues at coordinate 29,375,226 of CM049828.1, read as the reverse complement.
TTCGAAGGACATCCTGGGATTTTCAATGACAACAGAGAGTCAGGACCTCGGTTTAACATCTCATCTGAAAGATGGTGCTTTTTACAGTATAGTGTCCCCGTCACTATACTGGGGCGTTAGGACCCACACAGACCTCAGGGTGATTACCTCCTGCTGGCCTCACTAACACCTTTTCCAACAGCAACCTAGTTCTCCGAAGAGGTCTCTCATACAGGTACTGACCAGCTCAACCCTGCTTAGCTTCAGTGGGCAACCGGTCTTGGACTGCAGGGTGATATGGCTGCTGGCATATTTGGACATTGCGGTGGATCAGAGTTAAAAAACAATATAAATACGCTTCAGTTTCTCACACAGACCGATTGTTTTGTGTCTTAAGACCACAATGTATCGTCACAAGCCGCAGAGTTTAATTCGTTTTTGTCTGTGTATGTTTTTTTGTCTCTCAAAGCCGTAGGTCCCATTGACTGCCTTTATATGACTGACAGACTGCAACGGTTTGAGTTAAAAACCTTCATTTGTGTTCTACTGAAGAAACAAAGTCACCGACATGGATAACTCGGGGGTAAGCAGATAAACATCAAATTTTCATTTTTGGGTGAACTATACATTTAAACCCATTTAAAAATCATAATAAAACATAATGTTAATGCAAACGCTATGATTCAATACAATAAATATATGCGATGCAGGTTTAAAATATGTGCTTTAATTATTTATATGCCTGTAAGTTACGTTAGGTTACATCGGTGTCAGAGTGGCCCCGTTAAATGCTGCTCAACACGAACTGTTATCATTTACATGCGTGGAGCGTCTCAAACTCCATCACTGCATATTGCTGTGTGTTTAGGTTTATTATAACGTTCATCTGGGAACGCAACATGTGCCATTTCATCAGGTGTGTAAGGTAAATCATTTATTAACCTACGCAAACATAGGAGAATACATCAGTATCTTTCCCATTATGCAAACTGTTCATCGCAACCTCAAAATAAAAGCTCAAACCCTCACTCTGAGTTTACGCGTTTTGATATCCACATATTCAAGAAATTCCAGTAGCTGTAGCATTTCTGTCGCAAAGAAATGACCAAATATTAACGATAAAGTGGACATCTGAATTAAATGTTATTGAGTCAATATAAAACAAAGATTAGATCGCGCTGTAAAGTGTAAAAGCAACAGTTTTGTTCAATAAAACCATATGATTACTTGCTTTGGATACTTTATTGCTTTGGATACGAATTATTGCCTTGTTGCTATTATATATGTATGTTAAGGTTTTTTAAAGGCTACTGTTCGCTTAGGTCTATTTCATTATACAAAAAAATACTTTTTAATAATATGATTACTCGATTAATCGTCAGAATAATCGACAGATTACTCTATTACCAAAAAAACTGTTAAAGGCAGGATCTACAGAGAACTGTTAAAGCAATGAATGTACATGCACATGTAATGTATGAAGACTGTAAAAAACCGTCAGTAAGAGAACAAATCCAAAACCAGGACATTTAATTTTTAGAAATCTGTGTCTAGGACACGTGGGGAAAAAGAAGATGGTCACCCTGTTTAATACGCTTTATTCTTTATAAATAATTTAAATGAATTTCCAGCTATTTATTATAGTATAATGAATAATAGGGGCATGGGATTGTTAATAAATATATAGGACAATGCCAGTGAGTTTACCAAAGCTCTCAAATGAATGTAAGATAACATAAAATTGAGTTTATAATGTCCTCATGATGTAATGTACAGCATAATGATAATCTGAATGGTTTTAGGTCAGGTTTCATTGGTATTACATGGTGGGTAAATGCATTATGAACCATATGACTAAAATGAATGAGAGTTTTAAAAAGATAAGGTATCTTACCTCTCTTTGCACTCCAATCACATAAAACGTTTTCCCTTCAAACTTAAATTTGCTGACATCTGCCCTGCAAGAGTGAGGGATACAAATGAAACGTTACAAGTGAGGCGTTCAATGTAAAAGGTTCATGTCAACAGACACTCTAACGCTACGAGAGGGAAACTCTTCAAAAGCATTCATCTGCTTGTTGACTGTGAGCTGGTGTTAACAGCCATACAAAACCTCATAAGTTATAGATCAGGAGCACCCACAGACCGCTCACCCGCTGATCCGCTGATCGACTGGCCTTACATAATGTCTGTGAGTCACGGCGCACAGGCTTTCAACTGGTTGTCGGGAAACAGTTTTATTTACAAGCTCTCTAGCTGGCTTTGAGGAAGAACAGATCCTAGATGCAACTAAATTTTCACGGTTATTGCATCATATCTTTAAAAAATATTCAAGAATTTTACTGGAAATACTTAATGGCAAGACAACCTAGATCATTTTTTTTCTGTTTTCTTCTGAGTCTGATTTCAAGTTTACACCAAGGATGTTAACAATAATGATAAAAATAACTATAACATTTTCATTCCACAAAAATAGTAAATTCACACCACAGGCAACAGTAACAACACAGAGGAACAATATACAAAATATTGTTGGAATCACTATCAAAACTATTTTTTTTCAGCTGATGAACAAATAAAAATACTGACAGCCAATCAGAATCGACCTGAATTTAAAAGAGCTCTAGCATTTAAATTAGCAGATGACAAAACTGCACAATACACTTATTACAAATATCATACATTGGTGTGAACAGTAATATGACTATAGTTATTTTTATAGTTCTTGGTGTGAATGGGCCTTTACTCACTCCTACACCAAAAAGGGAAACTATCAGAAAAAACTATACACCACTGGAGAGATAATTTCTATGTATTATTATTTTCACTTATAATGCTCAAGCTCCTTAAAGTTGGGTGGATTCTGATTGCCTGTAGATGTTTTTATCATTCATCAGCTGGAAATAATAATTCAGAAAGTTTTGTTTTCTGGGTTGTTATTGTTATTATTACTCACAAAATCCATTATAGTTATCATTCATGGTGACATTAAAGGCAGGGTAAGCTATTTTTCAAAAACGTTTTAGAAAACTGAGTCGGGGCCAGGTACCAAAATAAACTTGTAGCCAATCAGCAATAAGGGGCGTGTGTACTCATGATATGGAGGAGAGAGCGTTCAGTGAACAGCCGAGCTGAGTGACAGAAGGATAGAGATGGCGGATAAAAAACAAAAGAGGAAAACGTCTGTGGAACAATAAGGCAAGAAGTCGGACACGTGTAAATATCGGATCGGATCAGCTTTCCAGCGCTGGAGAGAACTCAAGGAGCGGAAGGCCTGCGATCGGACGCCGAGGTTGCTTTGTTTCTTCCTGATAGGTGAGTAACACCGTGTCTACACGAGACGTGCTGCGCGCGCCGCAACAGCTAAAGCCTGCCTACACTGAACGCGTGTATTTCAGGCGAGAATGTAATCGTTTAAAACTAAAATCTGAGGTTTATTTATAAAAACAGCGCCTATTTGAAAATGTGCTTCATCGATTTCGGAGACGTGAGCTCCACGTGATCACCGGGCGCTCAATGCTCACATATCCCGAAGAGAGGAGCATAACCTCGGCTTGTCCTTCTAACATTTACCGCTGGCTCTGATGTCTCTGTAGTGGTTAAACATAAGATATCATTCATTTTGGGTAAATCTAACAGGTAATCTTTGGTCTTTATTCTACTTTTCTATTGATATGTTTAAATGAAAATGAAAAGAGGCAGTGGTGTTTGATATATTTCGTCTGTAAATACAGTGAGGAAGATTGCAGTAGCCGAGGCGAGATGACTGATGTTATCAAGTACGCTGCTGTTTGCAGAATTACCGGACTTGCATCGTTCCGTCCGCAGGAGCTCACTCTCCCGAGTCTAACTTGTGAAGTCCGAACTACCGAGGATGCAAGTCGAGGATGCAATGCAAGGATTGGCTTCCAGAAATTGCTTACCCCACCTTTAAGGGCTTTAAGGAATAGTTCGCCAAAAAAATGGTTGAACCCCTGATGTCACATGGACTGTTTAACAGATGTCCTTACTATGTGTCTGGGTGCAGGAACTTTTCAGTTGTGTTGCTGTCTATGTAGGGTCAGGAAGCTCTTGGATTTCATCAAAAATATATTAATTTGTGTTCTGAAGATGAACAGAACAAAGTGGACTGCAAATTGGACACTAGACTTATGGTGAGATCACTTTTACTGTTGTTCACCAAACTGTTGCGTACGAAATCCAGTTTCAATAGGAATCCACAAAACCATCAATTTTGTGCCGTTGAAAGTATTTCCCTATGGCGATTTCACAGCATGTCCAAGGATTTTACAGATTCGTTGCATTGACCATTCGTTGATTGAAGTGACTTTTGTTTGAGCTGTGCTACACTATTGACAACAGACAGTCAGCTTTATTTGTCTTTTTTCTTTGAGTAAGGTAAGGTAGTGATGGCAAGTGAATCTGAGGAAAAGTGAAGATATTTAAAAGTGATAAGATAGTTACCATTTTAAAAGGTGGATCCGCTTATTTCCCTGGAAAACCACAAACCCTCTTGCAGTGAATCCCAGGAAGGCTGTGGATCCTGTAAAATCCTGAAATGAATTAGATTAAGCTTCAGATTCATGATGTTACCACTACAACCAAAGTAGTTTTGAATTCCAATGCACTGCTTTTTATAAAAAAAAAAAGAATTCATGTAAATTTGCTAGATGGACAACTTTGATCATTGCATAGCTTCTTACTTTTGTTCAGCAAATGAAGTTCAACTACTTTGACAGATATGCTTTGGTCAAGTCAGTACCTTGCAGGGATGTGGGTCGACTCCATATGTGTCCAGTGTGTGAGCCCTCTGAAGAAGATTCAACTCAGCGAGGGCAGGATACTGTTCCCTACAGAAACAAACAACACAATCTTACAACTAGGCCACACCAAATCTTTCAAGCTATATACTCTAAATTATTAAGGTTACACATCCAATACTGTTATACATAATACAAATCATAATAATATTCAGCAAAGATGTGTTAAACTGATCAAAAGTGACAGTTAAAACTTACATTGTTAGAACAAAATATTAAGCACAACTGTGTCCAACATTGATTATAATCAGAAATGTTTCTTGAGCAGTAAATCAGCATATTAGAATGATTTGATGATTTATGAAGGATCATGTGGCACTGAAGCCTAGAGTAATGATGCTGAAGATTCAGCATTGACATTTTTACTGTATTTTTGATCAAATAAATGCAGCCTCGGTGAGCTTAAGATAACTCTTTAAGTTAAAAACCATAAAAAAATGGTACCAATCCCAAACTTTTGAATGGTAGTGTACAATTAAATTCCAACCCAGGCTCAATGAAGATACGTGCCTCTAAACACATTTCTGGAACACCGTTATTACGTACCTTACTGCACGTTTCAAAGCAGTATCAAAGTGAAATGTCCAGTCAGTGGAACTAAAACACGGGTTCAAATGGGACCCTGGTATTGTTTTGTTACGTTGATATAGGCACGTATTGCTGTGTTTTTATTAAGTTGCTTCAGGTACGCATTGCGGTGGTTCATAATTCAAATCAAACCCAACCCTTAACAAATGCAAAAAAAATATTTGTTGATGCAACCGAGCGATTTTAACTTCCTTATGTGCAGGTTTGAACTGTGGAATATTGCTCAAGTAACTGTGTGAAAATTATAGGCTTTATTAATCAAAACTGTGGACCTGCAATTCATAGGCTACCTTGTGTGAAAAATAAATAAATTAGTCAGAGTTTCTGTCTCTAGTGTTTATTTCAACTGGAAACTACAGCGATTTGTATGTATAGGTAACAAAAAAAATTCAGTTTTGCAGAAATGTATTTAGAGGCACGTATTTCCAATTGAGCCAATGTTGTTAAATGTAGCTCTCCAGTGGATTTGTGGCTTAAACTCTGTGTTTTTCTCTCACCTCAGCTCATTCTGGTGGATCTCAATGATCTTGCGCTCTAGTTTGAGGGACTGTTTGGGGAAGAGCTTGAAGTCACTGATGTAGTCTGCAGGATGTTCCTCAGGATCGTAGTCCCCAAGCTCAGCTAAACCAAGACAAACAAAAACTCATCAATGACCAGATGAAAAGCTGAAGAGCCCATGGATCTGCAACAAGAGACTTTTATCTTTCCCTGATCTAAAAAAGGTTCATATCCATCAGAAACTCTCGTTGCTGATCGCTTTATGGGCAGGGAAATGTGTAAAGGGGATTGAAATATGACTGCTCATTAGTTAAAAAGCTTCCGGAAGAAAATGTCTCAGGAACACGTGTTACTGCCGCTGACAGAGTCTGATGTCAAATAGTGCTCAAGCTTTGATTACATCAGAAAATGTAATGAAAAGTGTGATTGATTGAAAAAGTCATCTGAAGATGAGATTGTATTCTCACCCTGTACTATACAGGCTCCAAGATACGCAGCATCAGCGAAGGGACACAACAGCCTACCGTGGTACACGTCTCTCTTCAGCTGCAGGTACAGAAGATACCTGACAATAGAAACAACAGAGGAGACATTTCCAAAGAGTGGTAGTGTTATTTTGACATGAAACATTCACCGTGGATTCTCTTTCTTTGGCTACATTCACAGTACAAGCCAAAATGTCAAATAAAAAAATATATATATATTTTGTTAAATCCAATCTCAGATTTCAGGTTCAGGCTGTTCACATGACCCTTTAAATATGGCTCACATCAGAGACTCTGAATAAGATCTGAATAAGCTAAATATGAATAAGACACCATATCTACCACAACGTGTAATAATATAATTTTATCTTCAACAAATCTCATAATACATTTTAAAATAATATCACATTTCGACTATCCCCAATTTAAAAGTAAGCATTATTATTTTAACTTTTCACACACAAATACAGTATATATAGAGTGCAATTAAAAATGTATTTTATGATTACAAAATTATTGATTAGAAAAATTATGATTATTACACTGCAAAATCTGGTAACCTGCTATATTTATATTTCGAAATACAATGAAAAATGAATATGCTTTATGATATAAAATAGGCTTGATTGTATAAATTGATACAATATTAATATTGTACTTTGATTAATATTTTTATAAACCATTTTTAGTTTACCTTTTTTCAGTTACCCTTAATCATGCACAATTATGAAGAATGTTGAATTGCACTGATTTAAATTCGCTTGAATTCCAATCCACCTCTTCACAATTGGCGTTACAATGTGAAATAGATTTGTACCTTATTTAGAATTGAACAGAAATCAAAATTTTAAATTTTGCTGTTCACACTTGCAATCAAAACAAAAACGATCAGTGTCATATTTAAAGCACAAATTTAAAAGTTAAATCTGTCCAATACCAGTAAGAACAAACATATCAGCAACAATACATTGACTTTAAATGTCACACTGAATATCACACAACAGTTAGAATTCTAACTGTTTATAGCTCTTTATATAAAGTTCTGATTATAGTTCTTACAAAATATTATTACGACATAATTTAAAATGTACTTTAAAGGAAACTTTTTAAAGTGCATTTGAAGTCCTCTACTAGTGCGCATTCAATTTTCATGTTCACCCCACTGAAATATGAGGAACGTTCAAAACAAGAGTTTACTGAACAGGATGCTTTGTCTCAAAGGTTGAGAGCTTTAATGAGTTTCTAGTATCGCAATTGGCCCGTATTTAATAAAAAGGTAGATACCCTACTGTTCTGCAGGATCTCCAGAGTAGTAGATGATCATGCAGATACTGGCAAACCAGACCCTGTTTCAGTACACTAACATTACTAGGACCTGAGCACTCAGCAGTACTGTTGCCTTTCAGAAATGTTACTTGTGTAAGGCCTAAAATAAATGAAACAGACACAACATGATACACCTCACAGAGGTAATTCCGAACAGACAATGATATTTCAGACAGAATACACAAATGTACTTCAAAAAAATATAACACAATCTCTATGAGAATCTTTATCAATTTTTTACAAAGTACAGAAAAAGTGCATTTGGTTGTGTTCTAGGTATATGGAGGAGCTCAATATTATTTTTAAATGATGGCCATGTTTGAAATTGTACAATGACCCTACATTATTAATAATTTTCATTCAAGCTCGAGCATAAGGACATGACTAGTTCAAATTTACAACCGATTTCACTTCCGTTGCCTCGTGAACCAGAATAACAATTTATGATACTTTTAAAAAGAGTAAAATATAACTGTTTTCAGACACTTAATTTAACTGCAATAAAATTAAAATGTATTGTATTTTACATTTTATACATTTATATGTGTACATACAGGTACATCTACAAAAATTTGAATATGGTGAAAAAGTTCATTTTCATTCAAAAGTGAAACTTTCATATATTTTAGATTCATTACATGTAAAGTAAAACACTTCAAAAGTGTTTTTGTTTTAATTTTGATGATTAGAGCTTACAGCTAAAGAAAGTCAAAAATCAGTATCTCAAAATATTAGAATATTTACATTTGAGTTTCAATAATGACTATCCAGACAGTATAACATCTGGGTATCTATTGTTATTTGAAAACACAATAATGGGGAAAACTGCTGACTTGGCAATGGTCCAGAAGATGATCATTGACACCCTCCACAAAGAGGGTAAGTCACAGAGGGTCATTACTGAAAGGGGTGCTGTTCAAGGAGTGCTGTATCAAAGCATATTAAATGCAAAGTTGACTGGAATGAAGAAATTGGGTATAAAAATGTGCACAAGCAACAGGGATGACCGCAAGCTTGAGAATACTGTCAAGCAAAGCCGATTCAAACACTTGGGAGAGCTTCACAAGGAGTGAACTGAAGCTGGAGTCAGTGCACCAAGAGTCTCCACGCTCAGACATCTTCAGGAAAAGGGCTACCAAGCCACTTCTGAAACAGAAACATCGTCAGAAGCGTCTTACCTGGGCTAAGGAGAAACATAACTGGACTGTTGCTCAGTGGTCCAAAGTCCTCTTTTCGGATGAAAGTACATTTTTCAAATAATTTGGAAATCAAGGTCCCAGAGTCTGGAGGGAGAGTGGAGAGACACAAAATCCATGTTGCTTGAAGTCCAGTGTGAAGTTTCCACAGTCAGTGATGATTTGGGCTGCCATGTCATCTGCTGGTTTTGATCCACTGTGTTTTCTGAAGTCCACAGTCAACGCAGCCATCTACCAGAAATTTCAGAGCACTTCATACATGAAGTGATTTCCTTGTGATTTTAACATTCACGTTGATAATACAAATGATGCGTTAGGACTTGCGTTTACTGACCTAATAAACTCTTTTGGTGTCAAGCAAAATGTCACCGGCCCACGCATCGTTTTAATCATACGCTAGATTTAATAATATCGCATGGAATTGATCTAACTGATATAGATATCATACCTCAAAGTGATGATGTTACTGACCATTTCCTTGTATCGTGCATGCTGCATATTACTGATATTAACTATATGGCTCCGCATTATCGCCCAGGCAGAATTATTATTCCAGCCACTAAAGACAGATTCACAAATAACCTGCCTGATTTATCTCAACTGCTCTGTGTACCCATAAATACAGATGAACTAGACACAATTACTAGCAACATGGGAACTATTTTCTCTAATACGTTAGAAACTGTTGCACCCATCAAATTAAAAAAGGTTAGAGAAAAACGTGCTGCGCCATGGTACAACAGTTATACCCATTCTCTCAAGAAAGAAACTCGTATTCTTGAGCGCAAATGGAGAAAAAGTAACTTGGAAGTCTTTAGAATTGCGTGGAAAAAAACAGTATGTCCAGCTATAGACAGGCTCTAAAAACTGCAAGAACCGAGTATATCCGCAAACTCATAGATAATCACCAAAACAATCCAAGGTTTTTATTTAGCACAGTGGCTAGATTAACAAAATAAACAGATGTCACCCGATCTAAATATTCCCTCACAGTTTAATAGTAATGACTTTATGAATTTCTTTACTGATAAAATAGATAATATCAGAAATACAATAACAAACGTAGATTCTACAGCGTCTAGTATTTCAGCATCATTCATCGCACCCAAACTGCAGTGCTTTACAACTATAGGACAGGATGAGCTAAATAAACTTATCACTGCATCTAAACCAACAACATGTTTATTAGATCCTGTACCTACTAAACTATTGAAAGAGTTGTTACCTGTTGCAGAACAACCGCTTCTCAATATTATTAACTCCTCGCTATCTTTAGGTCACGTCCCAAAACCATTTAAGCTGGCAGTAATTAAGCCTCTTATTAAGAAACCAAAATTAGATCCTTGTGAACTGGCAAATTACAGGCCCATTTCAAATCTTCCGTTTATGTCGAAAATATTAGAAAAAGTAGTGTCTGCTCAATTGTGCTCCTTTTTACAAAAAAATGATATCTATGAAGAATTTCAGTCAGGTTTCAGGCCCCGCCATAGCACAGAAACTGCACTTGTTAAAATTACAAATGACTTGCTTCTTGCGTCAGACAAAGGCTGCATCTCGTTGCTAGTTTTACTTGATCTTAGTGCTGCGTTCGACACTATAGATCATGACATACTGATAGATCGATTACAAAAACTATACAGGTGTTCAAGGGCAGGCTTTAAGATGGTTTAGATCCTACCTGTCCGATCGCTACCACTTTGTTTATTTAAACGGGGAGTCATCTCAATTATCACCAGTAAAGTATGGAGTACCACAAGGATCTGTCCTAGGTCCTCTATTATTTTCATTATATATGCTGCCCCTTGGTAATATTATTAGAAAATACGGGATTAGTTTCCATTGTTATGCTGATGACACTCAACTATATATCTCAACAAAACCAGATGAAACTTCTAAACTATCTAAGCTAACAGAGTGTGTTAAAAATATAAAAGATTGGATGACCAGTAATTTTCTCCTATTAAATTCAGATAAGACCGAGATATTACTTATTGGACCTAAAAACTGTACACAGAATCTCTTGGATTACAATTTGCAACTAGACGGATGTAATGTTACTTCCTCTACAGTTAAAAATCTGGGTGTTATATTAGACAGCAACCTATCTTTTGAAAATCATATTTCCAATGTTACAAAAACAGCATTCTTCCATCTTAGAAACATTGCCAAGCTACAGAACATGTTAAGTGTTTCTGATGCAGAAAAGTTAGTTCATGCATTCATGACCTCTAGACTGGACTATTGTAATGCACTGCTAGGTGGTTGTCCTGCATCTTCAATAAACAAGCTACAGATAGTACAAAATGCTGCGGCTAGAGTCCTTACCAGGTCAAGAAAATATGATCATATTACTCCAATTTTACAGTCTCTGCACTGGCTACCTATTAAGTTTCGTATCAGTTACAAAATATTATTACTTGCCTATAAGGCCCTAAATGATTTAGCTCCTGCGTACCTAACTAATCTTCTATCACGCTACAATCCAACCCGCTCCCTTAGGTCGCAAAACTCTGGACTCTTGGTAATACCTAGGATAGCAAAGTCCACTAAAGGAGGGAGAACTTTTTCATATCTGGCTCCTAAACTATGGAATAGCCTTCCTGAAAACGTTCGGGGTTCAGACACACTCTCTCTGTTTAAATCTAGATTAAAGACGCATCTCTTTAGCCAAGCATTCATATAATGCATCTCACAATCTTGTACTGCCAGTCTATCTGAACAAATGCACATTATTATGCTTTAGCTTGGGTTATACTGATAATTTCATCCAGGGTTATTCCTGGATGGAGCAGCTGCTACGCTAATTGTCTTACTGTTTCTATGTTACTGCCACGGGATTAACATCCCGTGGTAGTTAGGAATTACACAAGCTTCATTCTGGATCCTACCCTTAAACGATAGAGATGACCGAACACCTGAGAAGAGACGATGACAACCCCTCCGAGGACCTCCGAGATGAGCCCCAGAGACAGATCTCCAGTGAGGACCTCGTCACCTAGACATCCATCGGGGAAAGACCCCTGGAACCAGTGGACCACTTACACTCTGACTTTGCTGCAGTTGGAACAAACTACTGATTCGTCTGGCCGGAGGGGAACTGGCCCCCCGACTGAGCCTGGTTTCTCCCAAGGTTTTTTTCTCCATTCTGTCACCGATGGAGTTTTCGTTCCTTGCCGCTGTCGCCTCTGGCTTGCTCAGTTGGGGACACTTCATTTCCAGCACAATCATCGACTTGATTGCACAGATATTATTTAAACTGAACTAAGCTGGACAATGCCATTACTAAATTCAATAATGAAATGCATTCAGCAGATAATTGAGTGTTAAATCCTGTCATTTTACATTATTGACAAAATTTGCCTATTTTGATATTGTGCAGTGCTTTGTTACAATTTGTATTGTTAAAGGCGCTATATAAATAAAGGTGACTTGACTTGACTTGACTTCATACATCCTTCGGCTGACAAGCTTTATGGAGTTGCTGATTTCATTTTCCAGCAGGACTTAGCACCTGCCCACACTGTCAAAGGTACCAAAAGCTGGTTCAAGGACTATCGTGTTACTGTGCTTGATTGTCCAGCAAACTCGCCTGACCTGAACCCCATAGAGAATATAGTATTGTCAAGAGGAAGATGAGAGACACCAGACGCAACAATGCAGATAACCTGAAGGCCGCTATCAAAGGAACCTGTGCTTCCATTACACCTGAGCAGTACCACAGGCTGATTGACTCCATGCCACGCCGCATTGATTCATTAATTTGTGCAAAAGGGAGGCCCAATCAAGTATTGAGTGCATAGAAATGAACATACTTTTCAGAAGCCTGGCATTTATGTTTAAAACATCCATTTTTTATTGATCTTATGTAATATTCTAATTTTCTGAGACACTGAATTTGGGGTTTTCATTATCTGTAAGCCGTAATCATCAAATTTCAAGAAATAAAGGCTTGAAATATTTCACTCTATTTGTAATAAATCTATATAATATATGGGTTTCACTCTCTGAAATGAGCTTTTCCTTTTTCATGATATTATTTTATTTTTTTTATGTACCTGTATATATTTTACATGCTTATAATTGAAATATAGTTCAAGTGCGCTAACCAAACATAAGCATTCATGGCATATTAAAACATTTATATGTAATTAAAATATATATATATTAATATTTATGTATTCTTAATTACACATTTGTTATGATGAGGTTGCAGTTTAATACATTTAAAATATATTAACTCTAGATGTCAAATTGAATATCTCACAAGTTATATTTATAACTGTTTAGTTCTTACAGAAGAAAAATGTACTTTAAATGAAAACATTTAATATGATATTACAAAATGCACTTTTTTAAAGTGTACTTAAATGTGTTAAGAAACAGTCATGAAAGTGTCTCTCTTTAAGTACATTTATAGTAAGTGGCATTTTATTTTATTTATTTTGTTATTATATAAATGTACAGTTGGAAATGTGTTAAAGAACATCTAAAGTACACTAGTGTACATTTAATACTTTTAAGTACACTTCTTTTTCAAAAGAGTAATGTGACATGCTTCCAAGTGAAACAGGATATTATAGTCATATTAGGATGTTCGCGGGACATTTCAAGCCATTTCAGAGGTGAAGCAACTTTGATGAGAAATTATAAAAAAATATTGGAATAATGTGCACTCACAAATCGGTCCCAAATAAGATTAATTTAATTATTTGATTTCAGGTTGACTTATGTGGTTTGCACAACAGGATAGCTATGCATTGGCCAAACCCTTTTTGTGCACATGCGCATTTTCTCCATTCTCGCTCTTTCTAACCCACTGCACTCAAATCTATACTTTATATTAAATATTAAACAGAGAAAGAGCAGTAGGGAAGGACTATAGTTGTTTTCTATGTCAAACTGAGCTTTAAAAGAAAAAAACTCTGGTGCAGAGCAGAAAATAGCTTGAACGTTCACATTAATGCATCTCTTGTCCATCTCAATCCCTTCCTTCTTGTTTCACATGATGTTCCCATTTAACTCAGATAACCTGGGCTCCCTGATACACTCTCACACACATACGCCTTTGCACTCTTTCAAGCTTCTGTCCGGCCACAGGAACATCCTGGTTTTCCAGCGCGCAGAGAAAGCGTGGAAGATCCAGAAAGACAAATACATTTATCTTCACAGTTCAGATGGTGCACTTGGACTGAGCATCATGTTGTGAGAGCAGCACTAATGAGTTAGTCACACTAACAATCTGTGGGTGTGTGTTTGTGTATCTATTCAGATGTCTGTGCTTGTATGTATGTGTGTGTGTTTGAGATGGAATCAAAGCTCGTTTTTGGGCCATTGCTCTCTGAAAATGTTAGAGGAATATGTGACACACTTTGACACTGACAGTCTATTCAGAATATTTTTGCTTCATTTTGAGGGAAAAAAATAATATTAACATACAACTGAGGAGTAAACATGTTTCATATTCATTTTTGAAAAAAATAAGGATGTCCAAAATGATGAAAATAAAATATTTTAAAAATCTAACTAAAAATAGAAAAGTCCATGATTAATTAAAAAAGTTCTTGACATTTTTGTAATCATGTTGGAATGGTAGTATTTTTAAGTATTATCAAACAATATTATGAATTCAAACTAACCTTGTCATTGTCAAATTAACTGATTTACTTGTGTGGTTTACAATTTGGCATCTATGTAGTATATGTATAGTTAAATTATTTTAAAACTTAAATAATACATACAGTATATTAAAACATAATTATAATAAGGTTTATTTGTTTAGTATTTTTTCTTTTATTATAGAAAGTGAGAAGGACAGGATCCAGAAGGACCACAAGGCTATTGGCTCTAATATAATATTTTTCAAAGAAATATTAATGTGAAACCTAAAATAAGTTCATTACAAAATGGTAATCTAGACATTTTCCCCACAAAATATTAAATAGATACCTCTCATATATTGCACTGGAAATGTTGAATCATTCTAATGAATCGGTTCGTCCCAAATGCTGCTCTCTCTGTCTCTCATGTAGAACTGGAAATAAATAGTTTCATCCTAAAGCACTGTGCTCACTCTCATATGTAACACTGGAAAGATTGATTCATTGTAATGAATAGTCTGATTTATTTAAATAAATAGTTTCATACTAAATGCTGCTGTTTCTCATGTCATTTTGAAAAGTTTGATGCATTGAAATCAATAAATTCATCCTAAACAGACCTTCTCACAGAGGAGACATTTCCAAAGAGTGGTAGTGTTATTTTGACATGAAACATTCACCATGGATTCTCTTTCCTTGGCTACATTCACAGTACAAGCCAAAATGTCAAATAAAAAAAATATATATATATTTTGTTAAATCCAATCTCAGATTTCAGGTTCAGGCTGTTCACATGACCCTTTAAATATGGCTCACATCAGAGACTCTGAATAAGATCTGAATAAGCTAAATATGAATAAGACACCATATCTACCCCAACGTGTTTATAATAATATAATTTTATCTTCAACAAATCTCATAATACATTTTAAAATAATATCACATTTAGATTATTACTAATTTAAAAGTAAGCATTATTATTTTAACTTTTCAGACACAAATACAGTATATATAGAGTGCAATGTATTTTATGATTACAAAAATATTTATTAAAAAAATATGATTATTACACTGCAAAAACTGGTAACCTGCAATATTTATATTTCTAAATACAATGAAAAATGAATATGCTTTATGATATAAAATAGGCTTGATTGTATAAATTGATGTACTTTGATTAATATTTTTATAAACCATTTTTAGTTGACCTTTTTCAGTTACCTTTAATCATGCACAATTATGATGAATGTTAAATTACACTGACTTAAATTCTCTTGAATTCCAATCCACCTCTTCACAATTGACGTTACAATGTGAAATAGATCTATACCTTATTTAGAATTGAACAGAAATCAAAATGTTCAATTTTGCTGTTCACACTTGGAAACAAAACAAAAATGATCAGTGTCATATTTAAAGCACATAAAGTCATATTTAAAATGTCATATTTAAATAAATCTGTCCAAACGTATCAGAAACAATACATTGACTTTAAATGTCACACTGAATATCACACAACAGTTAGAATTATAACTGTGTATAGATCTTTATATACAGTTCTGATTATAGTTCTTACAAAATATTATTAAAACATAATTTAAAATGTACTTTAAAGGAAAACTTTGAATTTGACAAAAGTTTTACAAAGTGCACTTTTTAAAAGTGTACTTGAATGTGCTAAGAAACATGAAAGTGTCTCTATTTAAGTACAGCTACAGTAAGTGGCATTATATTTAATTTATATTATGCAAAAGTACAGTTAAAACATGTTTTAAAGTACATTTGAAGTCCTCTTCTAGTGCACATTCAATATTCATGTGCACGCCACACTCCCACTGAAATATGAGGAACGTGCAAAACAAGAGTTTACTGAACAGGATGATTTGTCTCAAAGGTTGAGAGCTTTAATGAGTTTCTAGTATCGCAATTGGCCCGTATTTAATAAAAAGGTAGATACCCTTCTGTTCTGCAGGATCTCCAGAGCAGTAGATGATCATGCAGATACTGGCAAACCAGACCCTGCTTCAGTGCACTAACAAGACTAGGACCTGAGCACTCAGCAGTATTGTTGCCTGTCAGAAATGTTACTTTTGTAAGGCCTAAAATAAATGCAGACACAACATGATACACCTCACAGAGGTAATTCCGAACTGACAATGACATTTCAGACAGAATACACAAATGTACTTCCAAAAAATATAACACAATCCCTATGAGAATCTTTATCATTTTTTTACAAAGTACAGAAAAAGTGCATTTGGTTGTGTTCTAGTTATATGGAGGAGCTCAATATTATTTTTAAATGATGTCCATGTTTGAAATGTTACAATGACCCTACATTATTAATCATTTTCATCCAAGCTCGAGCATAAGGACATGACTAGTTCAAATTTACAACCGATTTCACTTCCATTGCCTTGTGAGCCAGAATAACAATTTATGATACTTTTAAAAAGAGTAAAATATAACTGTTTTCAGACACTTAATTTAACTGCAATGAAATTAAAATGTATTGTATTTTACATTTATATGTGTACAGACAGGTACATCTAAAAAAATATATGGTGAAAAAGTTAATTTTTACTTGTAACTTATTTCAAAAAGTGAAACTTTCATATATTTATATTATAGAGCTTACAGCATCTCAATCAAAAATCAGTATCTCAAAATATTATAATATTTACATTTGAGTTTCAATAAATTTTCATCCATACAGTATAACTTCTGGGTATTTCTTGTTCTTTGAAAGCACAATAATGGGAAAGACTGCTGACTTGGCAATGGTCCAGAAGACGATCATTGACACCCTCCACAAAGAGGGCAAGTCACAGAGGGTCATTATTGAATGGGGTGCTGTTCAAGGAGTGCTGTATCAAAGCATATTAAATGAAAAGTTGACTGGAAGGACGAAATTGGGTAGGAAAATGTGCACAGGTAACAGCGATGACTGCATGCTTGAGAATACTGTCAAGCAAAGCCGATTCAAACACTTGGGAGAGCTTCACAAGGAGTGAACTGAAGCTGGAGTCAGTGCATCAAGAGTCATCACGCTCAGACATCTTCAGGAAAAGGGCTACCAAGCCACTTCTGAAACAGAAACATCGTCAGAGGCGTCTTACCTGGGCTAAGGAGAAAAAGAACTGGACTGTTGCTCAGTTGGTCCAAAGTCCTCTTTTCAGATGAAAGTAAATTTTGCATTTAATTTGGAAATCAAGGTCCCAGAGTCTGGAGGAAGAGAGGAGAGGCACAGAATCCATGTTGCCTGAAGTCCAGTGTGAAGTTTCCACAGTCAGTGATGATTTGGGCTGCCATGTCATCTACTGGTGTTGGTCCACTGTGTTTTCTGAAGTCCACAGTCAACGCAGCCATCTACAAGGAAATTTTAGAGCACTTCATGCTTCTTTCTGCTGACAAGCTTTATGGAGATGCTGATTTCATTTTCCAGCAGGACTTGGCACTTGCCCACACTGCCAAATGTACCAAAAGCTGGTTCAATGACCATTGTGTTACTGTGCTTGATTGTCCAGCAAACTCGCCTGACCTGAACCCCAGAGAGAATCGATGGGGTATTGTCAAGAAGAAGATGAGAGACACCAGACGCAACAATGCAGAGGACCTGATGGCCGCTATCAAAGCAACCTGGGCTTCATTACACCTGAGCAGTACCACAGGCTGATTGACTCCATGCCACGCCGCATTGATGCAGTAATTCATGCAAAAGGAGTCCCAACCAAGTATTGAGTGCATAGAACCTACTTTTCAGAAGCCTGATATTTCTGTTTAAAATATGCTTTTTTATTGATCTTATGTAATATTCAAATTTTCTGAGACACTGAATTTTGGGTTTTCATTATCTGTAAGCCATAATCATAAAAATTTCAAGAAATAAAGGCTTGAAATATTTCACTCTATGTAATCAATCTATATAATATATGGGTTTCACTTTCTGAAATGAGTGACAAAAAATATTGACCTTTTCATGATATTCAAATTTTTTAGATGTACCTGTATATACTTTATATGTTTATAATTGAAATATAGTTCAAGTGCACTTACCAAACATAAGCATTCATGGCATACTAAAACATTTATATATAATTACAAATAAATATATATAACGTTTGTTATGATGAGGTTGCAGTTTAATAAATGTAAAATATAATTAACTCTATAATAATAATAATAGATGTCATATTGAATATCACAAAACAGTTAGATTTATACCTAGTTAAGATTATTAAAGCATAATTTAAAATGTACTTTAAAGGAAAACATTTAATATGATATTACAAAATGCACTTTTTTAAATGCACTTAAGTTAAGAAACAGTCATGAAAGTGTCTCTCTTTAAGTACATTTATAATAAGTGGCATTTTATTTAATTTATTTTTTTATTATTTAAATGTACAGTTGAAAATGTGTTAAAGTACATCTAAAGTACACTAGTGTATATCTAATACTTTTAAGTACACTTCTTTTTCATAAGAGTAATGTGACATGCTTCCAAGTGAAACAGGATATTAAAGTCATATTAGGATGGTCGGCGGGACATTTCAAGCCATTTCAGAGGTGAAGCAAGTTTGATGAAAAATTATACAAAATTCTTGGAATAATGTGCACTCACAAATCAGATTAATTGAATTATTTGATTTCAGGTTGACTTAGGGGGTTTGCACAACAGGATAGCAATGCATTTATAGCAAAACCTTTTTGTGCACATGAGCATTTTCTCCATTCTCGCTCTTTCTAACCCACTGCACTCAAACCTATTCTTTATATTAAATATTAAAAGAGAAAGAGCAGTAGGGAAGAACTATAGTTGTTTTCCATGTCAAACTGAGCTTTAACAGATAAAACTCTGGTGCAGAGCAGAAAATAGCTTGAACGTTCACATTATGCATCTCTTGTCCATCTCAATCCCTTCCTTCCTGTTTCACATGATGTTCCCATTTAACTCAGATAACCTGGGCTCCCTGATACACTCTCACACACATACGCCTTTGCACTCTTTCAAGCTTCTGTCCGGCCACAGGAAAATCCTGGTTTTCCAGCGCGCAGAGAAAGCGTGGAAGATCCAGAAAGACAAATACATTTATCTTCACAGTTCAGATGGTGCACTTGGACTGAACATCATTTTGTGAGAGCAGCACTAATGAGTTAGTCACACTAACAATCTGTGGGTGTGTGTTTGTGTATCTATGCAGATGTCTGTGCTTGTATGTGTGTGTGTTTGAGATGGAATCAAAGCTCGTTTTTGGGCCATTGCTCTCTGAAAATGTTAGAGGAATATGTGACACACTTTGACACTGACAGTCTATTCAGAATATTTTTGCTTCATTTTGAGGGAAAAAAATAATATTAACATAAAACTGAGTAAACATGTTTCATATTCATTTTTGGAAAAATAAGGATGTCCAAAATGATGAAAAAAATAGAAAAGTCCATGATTAATTAAAAAGTTCTTGAAATGTTTGTAATCATGTTGGAATGGTAGTATTTTTAAGTATTATCCAACAATATTATGAATTCAAACTAACCTTGTCAAATTAACTGATGTACTTGTGTGGTTTACAATTTGGCAACTATGTAGTATATGTATAGTTTAATTATTTTAAAACTTAAATAATACATACAGTATATTAAAACATAATTATAATAAGGTTTATTTTTTATTTTATTATAGAAAGTGAGAAGGACAGGATCCAGAAGGACCAGAAGGCTATTGGCTCTAATATAATATTTTTTAAAGAATTAAAAATAATGATGCCAAAAATGTGAAACCTAAAATAAGTTCATTACAAAATGGTAATCTAGACATTTTCCCCACAAAATATTAAGTAGATACCTCTCATATATTGCACTGGAAATGTTGAATCATTCTAATGAATCGGTTCGTCCCAAATGCTGCTCTCTCTGTCTCTCATGTAGAACTGGAAATAAATCGTTTCATCCTAAAGCACTGCGCTCTCTCTCATATGTAACACTGGAAAGATTGATTCATTGTAATGAATAGTCTGATTTATTTAAATAAATAGTAAATGCTAAAATGCTTCATACTAAATGCTGCTGTTTCTCATGTCATTTTGAAAAGTTTCATTTATTGAAATAAATAAATTCATCCTAAACAGACCTTCTCATATGAAGCTTTGGAAAGCCTGACTTATTTTGGCAAATTTATTTGTTCTGACAGTTCATTGTAAATAAACCGATTCCAAAAAATTCAGCAGTTAAATTCCCTAAAACATATCTTTTTGTATCATCTTCAACTCAGTTACAAGAATCAGGGAGTATATATATATAAAAATGTATCCTCTCAAATTGAATGCAGCCTCTCTAATAGAGCCCTGCACGGGCCTCAAATTTAGGCCCTAGCCCGGCCCTGGCCCGAGACGCTCAGGCCCTGACCAGAGCCCCTTTTTTTCTAATCCCAAAACAGCTTATACTACTCTTTCAGCCATTAAAATAGTTCAGTTTTTTGTTTGTAATGGCAAAAGTGATTATATTTCATTTTGTTTTGGAAAAAGTTTTGAAAAGGTAAGAGTAATACATCATTTGGAACTGTAAAGGGTCTACTATTATTTGTGTGCACTCACAATATCAACAAAACATTGTGCTTTTATAAAATACAGAAAACAAACAGGATACGCTTTCTGCCGTTTCAGTCTTGAACAGGAGCGCTTCACAAGAATGAACCGGAACTCAACGAATACCTGCCTCACAGACATGATATGTATATCTATAGAAAGCTTTAAATTACTACTTAACGAAATCCAACAAATCGAAAACAAAAACTCCTTCATTATAATCATAATCTGTAAAGATGCACATCTCTCTAAAGGCGCATTTAATGAGGCGAGTCAGGATCGTCAACTTCATCCTTTGCGACACGGACTCAGAAAACACTATTTTAATAATAATAATTCAAATATCCCCTTACTATTTCCCTCTGACACATTCATGGAATTTAATCTTGCTGGGGCTTTGCGGCAAGCTATAGTTTGTGCACTTGCACGCGGAACTCTTCCAACAACAAAAAAAGCATAGAAAAGGGCTGAAATGCAGGGCTCTAATCCCTAACTGGTATTGTTCATTCAAAAACCCACATTGGTATATATACAGAATAATGATCCACCTTATTTCACAAAGATCCACCCACCTTCAGGCCTTGTCACTGAATAGAGTGAGACGAATACAATGACATTTTTGAAAATGTGCTTAATTATTCTGAAAATAATAGCATAATGGAAAAAGGTACAACAAAGTTTCTCTTTTATTTTGCACACACACACATATATATATATATATATATATATTTCTTCTGGTTTTTGGAGTGAAGTATGACCCGGCCATGTTCTTGACAGAATTCATGAGATTCACTATAATGAGATCACTGTTTATTTTGACATGAAAACAGCCACAGATCAGCCGTTCTGGCTTCAGCTGCAAAGAAAACATGCTCTTTCCAAATGAAACTGGAACAATCTGCCCAGGAGGCGTTTTTAAAATGCAAATCTCTTCCAGAGGATCCTCTGTCTCGTATACATGACTTAAAAGATTCAGAGATGTTTATGCTGTGACTTGCCCGGGTTGTTTTAATGTTATTCTAATACCATTTGAACATTAGATCACAGTCCTGTTACCTTGTCAGCTCTTCCTTGATCTTGATTGGCTCCTGAGGGTAGAACTTCACCCTGAAGCACATAGTGTACGGCTGCTGACCTGAAAACAATCAGACGAGGGCAGAGAGAGACTCACTTGAGGGTAAGCCAGTAAATGTGAGAGAGATTTTGCAGAGAACTGTAACTGGGGGCATGAGGGGAGTTAAAATTATTATATTAATCCAGGAGATGAGGGAAAACCCTCTGGTGAAGAATGAAATGAAGTCTTCAAAGATAAACGTAATGAGTCTGAGAAGTTTAGAGCTCGACGGGAAAGATTGATTTCATTGACGTCACCTTCAGAGAGTGTCTGCTTAGAAAAGTCATTTCACACTTTGTCTGCGAGCTTTCTCTGTCACTTTTCTGATTGTGAGTGACGTTTAACCTGTGTAAGGTTGGTGACGTTAGCAATATTTCTTTGAAATTTCATAGGCAATACATACATTGACTATTGTAAAAAGCATTGAATGAAGCACAACTCACACATAAGTCACTTATAAACAAAGTAGCTTTATGTTGCTCAAACAGAGCTGTACATATATGTCACACTAATACTCATAACACCCTAGTTTGGATAAAAATAGGAATAAAAATACTAATAATTCTAATAATTCTACTTATAATTAACACGTCGTTATGTAAATAATACAACTATATGTATAGATTATTTAATATTGCTCTTTCGTATAATTACCAAAGTCCATTGACATAATATATCACAAATTAAAATAAACTGTCATTTCATTTAGGCTACTCTTAGGGCCCACTGGTGGCCACGGAGGCCCTAAGCAGCCGATTAGTTCGCTTATGCCTTCGGCCGGCTCTGAATATGAATGTCCTTTGTCAGTCACATGGCCATTTAAGTGATGAACTGCACTAATTGTGGTTGTTTTCAGAGATGGTAACATGTTTTATTCTTGTGTTACAATTTTGTAGAGTGTTCAACAAACTTTCAACCTGTGTAGCACCAATGTCCAAAAAAATCTAACATACAGCCCTGTTAGGGCTTCTATAGTGATTCTGTCAAAAGCAGTGATTGTTTTCTCTTTTTTGTGTGTTGTTTGATAACCATTAAGGACATTTGCAGTGGCAGATATATTAGTCTGCTGTCACTTTAAGATCTAATGCGTGATCCAATATACTGATGAACACCTGAAATTCTTCCAACTTTTAGTGTTTAGTGTTGTTTAGTTTACTTAAGACATAACCAAGTGTGTTTATGTGAATACTCAACAAAACAGATTCAAACAGAATTTCGCCTTAATTGTGTGTGTATTTGTCCATTCAAGTGCAATAAGAAGTGAAAGAGAAATCCATTCAGTCCACGTCTTCATTTTGCTTCTTCATCATGCTTTTCCAATTTTTGTCTGCTCTTCTCCTCCCAGATGCGGACATTTTTGAAAATTTTTGACACATGCAGCAAGTGCATGGAAACTTTCATCTCGCCGGGTATATTAGTATGTTACAATTCAAATGTGCGCATCTAAACTTGCGCTTCCTACCCCACAGGATTTTAGTTTTGATTTGATCTATTCACAAATTGCCCCTCCCATTTTTATCTTGTTTTTATTTGTTGACAATAATGTAAACATTGTCATTACAATTTTTTGTTTTATTTAGCTTAGTTATCGTTATTTGTCACCTAAATTAACACTGTTGAAATGACTGAATTTTACCTACGAAAATGTATCTGAACAACCCCGTATCAGATCTACAGGTGGAGCTGGGGAAGGTGAAGGGTTTCTGATGCGCCATGTAGAGTTTCATGACAGAGCTTTGTATTTTTGTATCTAGATATGACTCTCTCCTTTACCGTAAGACTATGTTATTAGCTGTGGTGTAGTGGTGAGATCATTATCTCTTGAAATTTTGAGCTGTGGTGCAATAGTTCCCATTGCATATTCCCAACCATATCTGTGAACTTTATGGAGGAAAATCAAAAAACGTACAGGGGTCATATGATGCGATTTCAAGTTTTCCTTTCTCTTTGGAGTGTTACAAGCTGTTAATGCATAGATAAGATCCCTGAAATTGCAAAGACTAAAGTCTCAAAACCAAAGAGATATTCTTTATCAAAGTTAAGACTCGACAACGCCCCCCTAAAACGGCTCGTTTAAACACGCCCCCACATTAGAGGTCTGCTACCCGACCCGAACCCGCGGGTCCCGAAATAATTTCGGGTTTCGGGTCGGGTTTCGGGTTAATGTTTAATGGATAGCTTCGGGCTCGGGTCGGGTTCGGGTTTGTAGCTAAACCAAAACTATATGCAGAGGCTTCGCTGCTTTCATAGACGCACGCACACACATATCAGAGATCGCGCACAAACAGCACGGACACTTTTATTAGTAAAATAGCTTCGACAGGCTACTGACTCGCAAGTCACAACATTATATTTATCTGCAATGAGGCGGCAAAATCGCTGTTTTTGAAGTAACTAAGCCTCATTGCTTGTAGAGAGAAACGCACAGACGCAGGTTCACATGCACGCGCAACTTTCCTCGGTCTCTCGCTCGCTCGGTCTCTCTCTCTCTCTCTCTCTCTCTCTCTCTCTCTCTCAAATAAATGATTAATTCATTCAAATAAATACAATCTTATTTAAGATCTTATGTCTGATTTAAAGTAGACAGAATGCTAACGAGCCTTAACTGACAAAAAATGACCATAATTTGCACGGTCATCATCTTCTTGTCCATACAAAATTCATAAACTCGGCAGAATGTATGCGACCGCTGCACCTGATGTTCACAAACTTTAATAACTGGTAAATGTTTGTGAAATGGCAGAGCCTTGATTAATCCGTTTCTTTGCATGCAATCGTGAAATGCAACCTTTTTCATTTTTATTTTTTTTATTCGTTGTGGGGCGCGGGTGGGGGGGGGAGGTTTGGGGGGTTGATTTCGGGTCGGGTTCGGGCTCTAAATTTAACTGTGCCGCTCGGGTCGGGTCAGACGATCTCGGGTACGGGCCGGCTTCGGGCTTCAGTTTTGAGCCCGTGCAGACCTCTGCCCCACATGTCTACATCACTGTGTGGGAAGATTCGCAAAACTCAGCCCAAATGTATACGCAAAGAAAAAGGTAGAACTATTTATCTCGCTGTAGTATTGTTGCTGAACAATAATGGCGCCATTTTGTTGAGACACTGTGTTTCGTTGTGAAAGCGAACATACTTTGTTTGGGCTTCCAAAAGACAACTAGAAATCAGTGGTTAAGTTGTATTTACAACACTGCTCCAGAACAGTTCAACCTAGATATTCGAGTGTGTGCAGGAGGACTATTTCCTGAACCTGGCAGGAGAGTAGTCTTCAATGCTGGCTTGCACAAAGGATGTTTCTATAAAGTTTCAATTCCAACTTTGCAAGTTCAGTCTGGTGCTTCTGAATCACAACCTGTAAGTATGTTTTCATATTTAAAGAATTTGCCACTGACTATTCAAACCCGAGTTTTGAGCAGTGTAGAGTAGCGCTTGTTGTTTGTCGTTTCTCCGAACACAAATGCAGACATGGTAATGTTTATGAGGCACGTAAAAAAAACAGTAAGTCATTATAATCAGTAATTATGTCCCCACTGGTTGCAACAAATGCCTCGTTTATAATGGGTTTTATTGTTTTTGTGTCATCGTGCCGAGACACGGCATCACAATACAGTGAGAGGCGAATCATTTCCATCTCACGCTTGAGGTATTCGGCCAATCACAATGCACTGGATAGCTGGCCAATCAGAGCACATCTCGCTTTTCAGAACGATGAGCTTTGTAAAAATCAGGCGTTTCAGAAAGGCAGAGCATAGAGGAGCAACAATAATGTACATTATGTGGAAAATAATGTGTTTTTTAACCTTAAACCGCATAAACACATTGCATTACAACAAATACATAAAATTATGTTCTTTTTAGCAACATCATTTGACACCTTTAAAGTATGAAATGTTTGAATTTGTGCTACAGTGCAAATGAAAAGAG
This sequence comes from Schizopygopsis pylzovi, assembly GCA_027422435.1. Taxonomy (NCBI): domain Eukaryota; kingdom Metazoa; phylum Chordata; class Actinopteri; order Cypriniformes; family Cyprinidae; genus Schizopygopsis; species Schizopygopsis pylzovi. The sequence goes on along the minus strand of CM049828.1, from coordinate 29,349,121 downwards.
TGACACTATGTTCACAACGTCTACTGATACAGCAGAACCTGCCACACTGAGGGCAAAACCAAATAAATAACTTACATTTCATCTGTTTCATGACTGGTTTGCTCGGATCCAACCAATGCTGTAAAACAACGACAAGAGACAGAAATTATTGACTGCTGAGCACTGACAGCTAAAGATGGTGACAAATCAATGTTTTTATGGTAAACACTTTGGACAATCTTCCTGCTCGGGAAATTATCGTAAACAACATTCCCACTCACATTTCTATAACGGACATTAATATTACAACATAAATGACTGTAAATAATTCACTGCAGTGCTGCTGGGAGGTTTTCTGCTCGACTGAAGAAACATTATCATACATACAGTAGGGTAATACCCCTTGGTCGGTTGTCATGGTAACTTTGTTCTGAATTTAAAGCCAGTATGATACTTATGGATGAAATATCTACCCTGGTGACAGGGTATTTTGTGCTGTAGTTGGGTTCAAAAGTTTAGGTTCTATTTCAAATAAATTCTGTACTTAAATCACAGTTTCTACAAGCAGAAGAGCTGTGTTCAACATTGATCATAATCAGAAATGTTTCTTGAGTAGCAAATCAGCATATTCAAATGATTTTTGAAAGATCTTGAGACCCTGAAGACTGGAGTAATGATGCTGAAAATTTAGTTTTGAATAAAGCAGAGGAATAAATTACATTTTTTATATATATTCAAACAGAAAACAGCTATTTTAAATTGCTATTATTACTGTGCACCCTTCACCTTTGCACAGTAATGTACTTGTACTTGAGACAGCTTTTGTATTTAAAGTAAGTTTAATTGTGCAGTTATTAATTAGTGTAAAGTTTATGGAGGAATTTATTTTCAGATGCCGATGCGATATTGTCTTATAATGCAATGATATACGATTTAAGTAAGGTTTAAATGCTTAAAAAGTGTATCTGTTGAAGTTACCTAAACGTATAGGTCAGTATTTGCCAAGCCAAAGAGTTGTGAATGCGTAGTTACCCTTTGTTTCTCTGGGTCCACATATCTGATGCCAAAGTAATCCTTCTCCAGCAGGCTGTAGTGATTACACACATGATCCAAGAGAAACTGTCCTTTAGTGTCTCTCTGGAGAGGAAAGAAAAATCAAATGAACAGAAATAAAAGTCAGAAGCAAATCTGAATCAATTTCAGACAGGCCGTTACATCGGATATTTGGGATCAAATTAAATAGTAAGCCAATTCTTATGAACATATCATCATATTCACTGTTGTTTGTATCATTTCATCAATTTACAACAATGACTAAATACAATAACATAAGGGACAATATATGACAAGTGTCAATGTCTTTTAATATTGGCTTATTTATTTAGTTTTTTATTGTGCTGTTTTCACTCATGACGCTCAAAACAATCATAAAGTGTAACCAGTGTAATCTGATTGATGAAGAAATGTCTTATTGATAGGTTATTTTATTGAGCAGCACAAAAAGACATACAGACTCTCAAGTTATCAATTTGAATCAGTCAGACAAATCATTCACTGAATTAACTCAATTAATCCATCTGAGCTATTACCAAATCAACATCTATAATAATAATAATTAGTTACATTTATATAGTGCTTTTCTAGGTACTCAAAGCACTTTACATACAAGGGAGGAATCTCCACAACCACCACCAATGTGCAGCATCCACCTGGATGATGCGACGGCAGCCATAGTGCGCCAGAACACACACCACACACCAGCTTACTGGTGGAGAGGAGACAGTGATGAAGCCAACCAGAGTATGGGATGATTAGGAGGCCATGATGGTCAGAGGCCAATGAGCGAATTTGGCCAGGATGCCAGGGTTACACCCCTACTCTTTTTCGAAGGACATCCTGGGATTTTTAATGACCACAGAGAGTCAGGAACTCAGTTTAACATCTCTTTCGAAGAACGGTGCTTCTTACAGTATAGTGTCCCGTCACTACACTGGGGCGTTAGGACCCACACAGACCACATGGTGAGCACCCCCTGCTGGCCTCACTAACACCTCTTCCAGGTACTGACCAGCTCAACCCTGCTTAGCTTCAGTGGGCAACCGGTCTTGGGCTGCAGGGTGATATGGCTGCTGGCATTGGACTCTCTCACTGAACCACAAGTCTTTATTTTGAGCCCTTTCTGACTGACTCAAAATAAAGAATATGTTGTGTTCTTAATGTTTCTAAAACTTAATTCAGTGTCATTACAGACTGTTTTTTTTTCTTCATAGGATACTTTTTAAAATAAAATACATGTACTGTATTTTTATAAATAGTAATTTCATTTTCATTTAAAAAATAAATCAAATTAAATCTTTAAAACGTAAAAAAATACAGAAAATTACAACAGTGTTAATGAATGTTAAGGTCGTGTAGGGGTGGACAGCCATGATGCTGCACACTAGCGTTCAGTAAGTGATGATGGCTTTATGGTCTGACACAGGACAGTGTCTCTGATGACCCTCAGTGTTTTGACCTTGCTGTTATTACATGACGCAGGGTGCTATAGCACACTCCTGATGTGTGAAACACATCTCACTGAGAGCGAGGTCTCAATAGCACTACAGAGAGACTGGGCTGGATGTCCTGCTCTTACAGTATATGAAGAAAAATAAGTATAGGGTGTTATATCTAATCTATCTAAACACCTTAGCAATCACATAGCACCATTCAGAACACCTTAGTGTAATAAGCACTTAAGCAAACAATTACAATACCCTAGAAAACACAAATAACACCCTATAATTGTAACAATACACCAACATCCACTCAGAATACCATAGTAACCACACATCAACACCATAGAAACCACATATAAAACCCTACTATAGTGACCTGTGATTGTTGGTGTGTTTTTATATGATTGTTGAGGTGTGATAGTTTGTTGATGACACTATTGTAGGGTGCTGTTCGTGGTTTCTAGGGTGTTGCTATGTGATTGTTAAGGTATTCTGAGCTGTTAATTTGTTGCCACTATTTTATGGTGTTCTTTATAGTTTCTAGGGTGTTCCTATGCGATTGCTGAGGTGTACTGAGTGATTGTTGGTTTGTTGCCACTAATGTAGGGTGTTATTTGTGGTTTCTAAGGTGTTGCTATGTGGTTTCTAAGGTGTTCTGAGTGATTGTTGGTTTGCTGCCACTAATGTAGGGTGTTATTTGTGGTTTCTAAGGTGTTGCTATGTGGTTTCTAAGGTGTTCTGAGTGATTGTTGGTTTGTTGCTATTATTGTAGGGTGTTGTTTGTGGTTTTTAGGGTGTTGCTATGTGGTTGCTAAGGTGTACTGAGTGATTGTTGGTGAGTTGCCACTATTGAAGGGTGTTGTTTGTGGGTTTTTAGGATGTTGCTATGCGGTTGCTAAGGTGTTCTGGGTGATTTTTGGTGTGTTGCCGCTATTGCAGGGTGTTGTTTGTGGTTTCTAGGGTGGATAATTTTTAGTTTTGAACTATGCTTTTGGGAATCACTGAATTATTAAACTATGTTTAAAAATGTTAAATGTTATGGTTTGCTTAAATGCTAATCCTACCACATGAGCACTAATAATAGTGATGCTTGCTTTAACAAACACATCTAATGAATGAGCATGCATGCATGATCGAGAGAGAGGCAGAATGGGGAGAGATGATTAATTATTAAGGAGTCTAACAAGATGGCGTGGAAGACAAGTTGAACACACAAAGCAACCACACTGCATTACTGCTCTTTCTTTAACTCTCCACCTTCCAAAATCCCTCCAAGATTCACTTAGTGTTAGCAATGCCTCTGTCAGCCGCTGAACAGTCTGAACAAACAGAGTTTAGGACCGTGAAAGCTATGCCCTAGATACAATGTTCAGTAATTAATACCCATGCCATATCAATTATGAGTGTGTCTCCCTCAGAACTAAACGTCTAATGTTTGCTAATCCAGAGGTCACAAGGATCTGCTCATATCATTAAGCAGAGGACATGGAACATGAGCAAACCAGGGAAGAGTGTAAAATTAATAAATCGAACTAGCCAAAAAAAGAAAAGACAAACAAAATAGAAGATAATGAAAAAGGCAGATGTTAGCATTTTGCAGCATGCAAACTTGTCTTATTTTAGCACCTGACCGTGTGTGAAAGACAAACCCTCTGTCGATTCCCATTAACCCCTCTTTTTCTCAGAATGGTTTAGTCTGTCCTTGGCCCAAAATGCATAGGAAGGATTGGTCAATGTTAAAGGCTTGGGGGTATGGTGACGCATATACATATTTATAGGCAATCTTACAGGACCTGCCTAATTCAGGATTTACTACATTTCTGCATTGCAACAAGAATCTACAGATTTTAAATACACCTAATAAGTAAGGATGCTGTTCAAAATTCCACACATGGAAAAAAGTCTCATAGTCACATTTTTTTTATTAAAATTATGTCTGTCTGCCAACTTATCTATTACATTGGTGTGATTAACTTGAAAGAAGAAGATAAAAACAAAACAATGCAAAGTAATGCAGTTAAAAGGATAGCTCATCCAAAAATGAACATTTCCTTTGCTTACTTTTATACTCTTATGAGTATGATCACAAAAGAACACAGAAGATGTTTTGAGGAATGTTCCTGCTGTTTTTATCAATTAAATGAGAGTCAATGGGGTCCAAAAGATTCTAGCTCCAAAAATAAAAAGGACATAAAATAAGTATAAAATGAATCCATGTGGCCAGGGGTCACATTGGCGAATCATATAGTGATTTTTTTAAGGTCCATTGTCTATTATTAACAGTGAAGTATGAAGTACAGCTCACATAGAAATCACTTTCAAAGCAAGCAGCTTTCTGTTGTCAATAAAGTAAATTTTGCCAGACCAATGCATTGCAAGATGATGAATGATTGAATGATGCATTTATATAGTGCTTTATTGTGTATTGTTGTACACTCAAAGCGCTTTACAATCATATGGGGGGGTCTCTCCTGAATTCCTGATCACATTCCTTTTCAGATGACTGGATTTCACCCAGATTTAATCGCAGATTTACGGTAAATTTCTAAAGCAATTTGTATAGGATACATTGGAAAATTTTTTGGCTTGTTGTCCACTATAGAGGGTCTCAGAAAGGATATTATATTTGAGCTCCAATTTACCCCCTGGTCTACTACAGGTAATATACCAGGACTAGAAGGGAAGGAGGAGAAATGCAGAAAGAACTGTCAATGAGAAAAGGTAAGAGGCTGCTTTTATATCCTGGTATAAATTAGAAGATTATATGGATGTACTCCTCCCAAACGTTACCAAAAAGTACCAACATTTTAGTTTAATTACGTCCCTTAATCAATCAATCAATCACTTAATATGAATGCAGGGGCCAAACATCAAACCTCATTGATTTTTGCATGTCGCGTGACGTCATGATGTTACGTCATGATGTCATGGCACAAGCACCTAGTAATGCTACCATCTTGTCTTTTTTAGAGCTGGAAGCAGTTGACTTTTTGGCATGGACAGAAACGGCTATTAATTATATATTTTTGAATACTATTAATTTAACTATTAATTTAATCATGCCCAATTACCTGTAAATTATTTAATAAGGAGCATTCCTACCATCTGAGATATTTAAGCTTGAACTACCACCATGAACTACTTCTTAATAGACTTATTGTCTTTTTTTAAATTAGGGGCTCATTGCGCGAGATGCTAAAAAAACAATATTTTTGTGATGCCAATTTCCCAGACATTTCACACTACAGATTCTGAATCCATTTAACAGTGCTCTGTATTGTTGTGGATCTGACCCTGATGACCTGTGCAACATTTATGGCTATAACGGGAGCAATCTTGAAACCACAGAAGCATTTCTCTGTTCTCGCTCTAATCCCTGAGCACAGGAACGTGGATTATGCTCACAACAGGTCTGAAGTGAAACTGTAAGATGATGCCTTTGTCCAAGTCTTTCTTCTGTTACTGTCTATATCTCATGCTCAGTTCACAATTCAAAATCTAAAGATATTCATTTCATCATCAGCTGCTTTGTGTTTTGAAGGCCAAAGTGGACTAATGTATTTGATGATATTTTTCATCTTTTCATGATTTATAACTTGATGTACTGTGAAACATAACACTCCATGTGCCTTGATTTACATTACATTCAATTGCCATTTTTGATTATGCATGTAGACCTGCAGTCTGAATATGTCATTGGCTGTATGAATAATTGTGAGGTGACATTTGTCCATTTTCACTTGCAATGCATAAAGCAGTTCCTGCATCAGAAAATAGCCCTCTTATAAGTGCATGCAAATGTGACTGTTTCAAACATGTTTTGATGTTACAACGTCACTAAAAACAGTGTCATAAAGGTTATTATAAGTTAAAAATGTCAAGTTGAATACAGAAACTAATTTGTAAAAGAACATTTAGGAGGAAGTACAGATCCCAGTTACAGATCTAACTGATCCGCTGAGATGATGGGATCATTCAAGACAATTAAAGTCACGTCATGCTGGAAAAATAGCCAAAGGAGGTTCTATTTTAACTACCTTCAATAATTAAATTGAGAAATGTCATTGATTATTGATTAAACCTTGCATTTAAGAGTGAATGATCATTAATACTGCTTGTGAAGACAACAGGATGCTGGAAATGGCAAATGTAGTACTTTTGTTCTCATAATGAATGAATCTGTAACAATCACAAGCATTCGTGGCTGCATCATAAAACATTTAATCATTTTACACTGACAGCTTGAGTGAATTTTCATGTTGTTTTCTGGGTTCCCTCGTGAAAAAGAAGGACACTTTAGCATACTTTTAAAAAGAGGGCTCGTTATGGAAATAATATACTTAAAAAATATATACTTTATACTTTTACGACAAATGAATGAATGTTAATGTAAGTTTAAATTGATATTAAATGCAATTAGTTGACACACATTTTTATATTTAATTTCAAAAATACTTCAACAACAATCAAACAACCTTTAAAGTACTGATCGGACAATCATTTATGGTAAACTAATATGCACACATTTAAATCTACATATAGGCTATAAATGTAAATATGCTTACTGTAACTGTAATATCAAAAGACACAACAGTTCATTATAACTGTTAAAACTAAAATTACATATCAAATTGTCCGAGAACTTTGTGTGCATTAGTATGTTATTTAACAAACTACAACATTTAATTTAAAAGTTTTACACAGTGCACCAGCACTTATTCTTTGACCTTTAATTGTATGAGAAGTTAAAACAAAATTGAAATGTTAAGTTTCAACCAAAGCTGAAGTTAAGAAGGCCAGTTCAATATTTTATTGTCCCACATTTCTCCCATATTAAATGTGTTGAGATGAATTGTAAAGGTACAAGCTCATGACTCAGTAATTTGCATTTACATTTATTCATTTAGCAGATGCTTTTATCCAAAGTGACAAGTGACACAAAGTGAGGAAATAATGAAAATATGCAGTAATGAGTGCATATTATTTCAATGGCTTTGCAATGTAAGAATCAAAGTATGTGATACAGCAATATAATACTATACACATTAAGGCTACGAGCGCAAGAGTGCAAGAATTCAAGAGTGTTCTATTTGAATAGAAAAATTAATATTTGATATTATGTGTTTATATCCATCCATCCATCCATCTATCCATCTATCTATCTATATATATATATATACCAAACCACTTGTGGAATAGACAATATAAAAGCTTGAAATACCGAACATCAGGTGAATGGGCTGTTCTACGGAGTGTTTTCATTCCAGCACAAGTGCTGTGTGAGTGACACATACGAGTGTGTATCAGTGTGTGTTTGTGTGTTTAACGGGTCATATATCCCCAATGGCCAAACATGCTGTTGTCTCTTAAAATATCTATCATCACACACCACACACTGTCACGGCACTGCCTCAGGCTAATGATGTACAAACAGAGCAGGAGGACACTTCGACACACACACACACACACACACACACACACACACACAGAGACACACACGGTATCTAAATAAGAACATATCATAAACATTATTTTTTAAATACTATTTTATTATAAATAAAAAAAACTAATAAGATTACTATAGACTAAACCTACGCCTACCCCCCAAAAAAAGATATACATATGTTTTATGTATTAATCACTTTTTCAATATCCACAAAATTACATATATCCCAAAAGAAATGTTTGAGAAAAAGAACAAGAACATCTTTACGGAGGACTGAAAGAATAAAAAATAATCATTGTTGCACTCTAGACGCAGACCTACAAACCGTCTCTGAAGAATATTCACTGCACATCACTGACAACATTCACCACCAGAGCAATGACGTCATTCATTTACACCCCTCCTCTCTCTCTCTCTCTCTCTCTCTCTCTCTCTCTCCTCCCGCTTTATCATCTCTTTTTTCTTTCTTCAGTCATTCTTGCAAAACAATCTAATCAAAGGACATGGAGGAGGAGGATAAGAATAGCATGAGAACTATTTATAGTCTCTCTTTCTGGCCCTCAGGACAGTTATTGATATAAAGAGGGAATGAGAGAGGATTAGAGATACATTTCTGCAGATAGGGTGATTTGCATTTGGTATAATACAACAATAGCAATGTTTAATCAATGATGACACCGCTGCATTTTTAAGAATAGCAAGAACAGAATTTTCAGCGTCTAAAGCTACAACATGCATCTTAATAACCCTTAGAAAAAATACTGCGGTGTTACCATGGTACAGGGATGGTATCGGATGGAAGCCAAGGTACTTTGATATGTAATGAATACTTTATGATACTATTTTCATACTCCAAAAATCATTCAAAGGGGCACCATGATATTTACATAAGACATGGTAACACTGAAGGCCCAAGTACCCTAAATATGGCAGTCAAAGTAGTTTAAGTTCTCTAATCAACAAGTGTGTCTGCTTTATGTATACAAGCACTATCGAGAAATGAAATATATCTGGTAATGATAAAATATTGTTTTTACAGTTACCTTATACCCCATTATGAAAGGATTACCAATGCATTTACATAGTATATATTAATTTAAAGAGCTGGCTATCAAATTCTGAAGTTCCATAAATCCAATGTTATGAAACATGTTGATTTCATATTCTATGTCAAATGTTCTGCGTGGCTTGATTTTGTCGTTTTTTTTCCGCGTGAGGATTATAAAGGCAGAAGCAGAGCGCAGCATCAGTAGCATATGAGTGATGCAGCAGCTACACTGAAGAGCATGATCTGCCTTAATAATGCATCAGCGATCTGTCCTTCAGACACTGAGAAGATACTCACTGAGCGCTGACACACACACACAGACACACACACACATACATACAGACACACACACACACACACACACAGACACACACACACACACACACACACACACACACACACAGACACACACACACACACACACACACACACACACACACACAGACAAACACACACACATACATACAGACACACACACACACACACACACACACACACACACACACACACACACACACACACACACACACACAGACACACATACACACACACACACACACAGACACACACACACACACACACACACACACAGACACACACAGACACATCTCATTTACTGAGACTTAGGGTGAATCCCAATTCTCTGTCTTACCCCTTCCCCTTAGTTTTGCGCATTCACGTGAGAGTAAGGGCTGTCCCAATTCTGGTTTTGATCGAGGGGTAGGGCTAAGGGGAAGATACCCCTTAAAACCAAGCATTTTCGTGAGCTTACTTGAAACCAAGGGGTACCCAGAACACACTGCGGCCAGATCATCCAGAGAATTTTCGGCTTAAATAATTTATTTAAAATGACGACAGGCTTGTTTTGTGCTCTACACAGTCCTGTACATATATATTTGCAACCATGCTCTTAATTGAAACGTTAAAAAAAAATCGCCATTTTTCCACGCTAATGTTACATTGCTGATTTGCACAACAGTCCCGCATTTCTCTGACTGAGAAAACATCACTTAAACCCACGCATTCGACATACACACACTTTTAGACGGCAAGTTTGTGATCAACACTTGTCGCCTCTGGTGACGTAGCAGCCAGCTAGTGATGATGTATGATGACATAACAGTAACCAAGTGCCGTCTCATTTCATAGGGGTATGTTTTCACCCCTAGTGCTTAGCACTCGGTTTCGAGGGACAAGGGCTAGGGGTAAGAGGAAGGGGTAAGACAGAGAAATGGGATTCATTCTTAGACTTTCGTAATCACTGACCCGCTACACTGGCTAGAACTTGACATGGTTTCATTCTGTCCAAAACAGGCAAACACAAGCGACTGTTTTTGATTTCATTTAAATCTTTAAACTTATTTCATGGATGTTTCAATTGCAGACATATAGATTTGTAAATAATAATAATAATAATAATAATAAATATTATTTTTTGGCATTTTCTAAATGGCAAACATTGTAAACATTATTGTAAATGTAAGAATCTTTGCTGTTTTCTATGGCAAAACTTGTTGTGGTTCTAGGGGGTTGTGAGTGGTTGCTAGGGCTTTCCGTGCGGTTGATAAGGTGTACTTTAACATGTTTTACTAGGTGTTTGAGTTCTGTAGTGATTTCTATATCACTATAGAAAAAGTGATTCTTAGCAAACACAAAAAAAGACATATTGCAAGAGTTGCTATAATAAAAGTATTTTTTTATCATCAAAAATGCCTAATTATTCAACCCACCTTGTATGTTTTTGTACAGTTCTAGAATGCACTAATCATGCCAAAGGCTCTATACAAAAATCTTAATGTAATCATTTTTTTAATTATGTTCTTGTCATGCTCATTTTTAGGTCAAATTATTTTTGGCTCCAAAATCATATTTATAATAACATGACAGTCACGCAATGCTGTTAAAGTGTATTTTTCTCTGTTCTTTGAGGCAGGGGTTTTCAATCCTGTCCTGGAGGCCTCCTGCCCTGCACATTTTGTATAGGTGTGTTGGACTTGAAGTGGCGCTGTGCAGAATGATCAGTGTATGACATCACAGTACCGCGAGAGCGATTCAAACGCATAAGGATCAGCCTGCTCTATGGCTCTCGCGGTACTTTGATGTCATACACTGACCATTCTGCACAGTGCCACTTCAAGTTCAACACACCATATGTCTCCCTCATCGAACTCACCTGATTCCACTCATCAGCTCGTTAGTAGAGACTACAAGACATGCAGAATTGGGTGTGTCTGACAAGGGAGACATACAAAATGTGCAGGACAGGGGGCCTCCAGGACAGCTTTGAAAAATAAGAAAAAAATAGAATGCATCTTTCTGCCGTCTGCTTTAATTTCGCGCAGCACAATAATGAACAAACTCTGCATACTCTAAAAAACACTGGGTTCAAAACAAACCAATTTGGGCTGGGTAAAAGAGTACATTTGGGGTTAATTTTACCCAGTAAATTTGATTGTTTATTTAATCCATCATTAATGGATGATTTAACTCAGCTAATGGCTTTATTCGTTTCTATTATAATATTCGCTTTTTTTTCCTTTATGCATGAAATAATATTTACAGATTAACTTAAATCCTCTAAACTTCTGTAAAATACTCCAGACGTGATAACTTCCTTTATTTCTCATTTGCTTGTTTTTGTAAGCTATAAGCCTACACATTGCCTATTTAATCTCGTTTAACAAACATTAGAAGTAAAGATTAAACATTAAACCGATGTAATTCACGAGTAAATGGACCACTCTGTAACTGTGTTTCCACCGTAACGGCGCTGGCTCTCACGCCGAGCTGGAGTCGTGTTCGGCGGGGACTGATCACGGATAAAACCGCCGCTCTGCGCTTCACTCATGGACGAAATGAACTGCGATTGCCTTCATAACCTGACCAAAAACAAACAGTAAACAGCTCTGAGGACATGTTTTAACATCCAAAGTATTTGTGTTCTGTATCTTTATAAATATAATCGTTTATTTTATGCAAAGCATCAGACTCTTTATCAAGCAATAAGACAGACGCGAGTGACGTTCGTTTAGTGATTCACACCGCGAATGTTGCTCTGCATAGATTTAAACAATATACTGACAGAAACAATTTTATAAATAAAATAAAATGTACACAAACTACCCAAACACTGAACAAATAACCCAAAAAAATGACCCAAAAGGCTCAACCCAGCATCTAGGTGAATTAATTTTTCTCTGCTTGCAGAAGTGCTGCAGGTGTGTTATGTAATATGATATGATCAGGTGAATCCTCGTTCTGTTGTTTGCTGCTTTTTGCGCATGTGAAATTAATCCCCGAAAAACAGATGCTAGTATTTTTAACGGGTCACAGACACTTATTCTTTTTAATTTAATTCAGTTCTATAATATTTGTCGGTTAACGGTTAGGAAAAATAACCGAAATGAACATCCCTAATTTAAATGTATAACCTTTAAAATCTTAATTTAAAAACGTGTCTTGTTTTGAAGCCACTTGGAACATTTGCGTAAAAAATTAAATAACTGAAAAAGTATACGTTTCCATTAAAACAACGCTTCATATTCAAAACACGCACACAAGATGAAAAGCAGATATAGAATTTCACAAAATACTTATCAGGCCCATGAAAGCACACACAAGATGAAATGCACTTGACAAATAATTATTTCGTGGCGTAAATAAAATAAACACTTTCTAAAATTAAAAATAGACCAAAACTGCGGGGAAATGCGGTCCATTAAAACGTGTAAATCTTCACAGGATTTTAGAATTTGCTTTTAGAAACATTAGTTTAGACAAACATTGCTTAGCCTATTCCACAGATTCTGGAATTAACAAATTACCAAAGGGGCATTTTGGGCTGAGTGAGCGGCGCTGAGCGTATGAGCGAGCGGAGCGGGATCTTCAGAAAGACGCTCTCTGCTCTAAAGGAAATATGATCGCTACTCCCCGCTGTGTGCTCTGCATGCAACATGCATTTTTTTGGCCACCAAGTCCTTATCCTGTTCTGAACTCATCTTCCCTGTTTCTTTAGCATACTATCTGTCTGTATGCCCGGTCTGTTCAGTTCTGCTGCATTCTGATTGGTTCGGATAGCATACTGCGGGAGGTTGGGGCAGGGGCGCAGAAAAAAATCGATTAAAGCGATTTAGAAATCGCGCAATCTCAAATCGCGATTTTATTTCGATTTCGATTAATCGCACAGCCCTACTTTAAAGTACTGATCGGATAATAATTTATGGTAAACTAATATGCACACATTTAAATCTACATATAGGCTATAAATGCAAATATGCTTACTGTAAATGTAATATCAAAAGACACTACAATTCATTATAACTGTTAAAACTAAAATTACATATTAAATTGTACGAGAACTTTGTGTGCTTTAGTATGTGATTTAACAAACTACAACATTTAATTTAACATTTTTACACAGTGCACCAGCACTTATTCTTTGACCTTAAATTTTATGTGAAGTAAAAGAATAGAATGTTAAGTTTCAACCAAAGCTGAAGTTAAGAAGGCCAGTTCAATATTTTATTGTCCCACATTTCTCCCATATTAAATGTTTTGAGATGAGTTGTAAAGGTACAAGCTCATGACTCAGTAATTTGCATTTACATTTATTCATTTAGAAGATGCTTTTATCCAAAGTGACTTACAATTGAGGAAATAATGAAAATATGCAGTAATGAGTGCATATTATTTCAATGGCTTTGCAATGTAAGAATCAAAGTATGTGATACAACAATATAATACTATACACATTAAGGCTACGAGTGCAAGAATTCAAGAGTGTTCTGTTTGAACAGAAAAATTAATATTTGATATTATGTGTTTATATCTATCTATCTATCTATCCATCTATCCATCCATCCATCCATCCATCCATCCATCCATCCATCCATCCATCTCTCTATATATATATATATATACACACAGGTGCATCTCAATAAATTAGAATGTCGTGGAAAAGTTTATTTCAGTGATTCAAATCAAATTTGTGAAACTCGTGTATTAAATAAAATAAATGCACGCAGACTGAAGTAGTTTAAGTCTTTGGTTCTTTTAATTGTGATGATTTTGGCTCATATTTAATAAAAAACACCAATTCACATCTCAACAAATTAGAATATTGTGCCATGCCAATCAGTCTCTCAGTTTGGTTCACTAGGATACACAATCATGGGGAAGACTGCTGATCTGACAGGTGTCCAGAAGACAATCATTGACACCCTTCACAAGGAGGGTAAGCCACAAACATTCATTGCAAAAGAAGCTGGCTGTTCACAGAGTGCTGTATCCAAGCATGTTAACAGAAAGTTGAGTGGAAGGAAAAAGTGTGGAAGAAAAAGAAAATGAGAAACAGGAGACCAAAAACATGCAGATGAGCTGAAGGCTACTGTTAAAGAAACCTGGGCTTCCATACCACCTCAGTAGTGACACAAACTGATCACCTCCATGCCACGCCGAATTGAGGCAGTAATTAAAGCAAAAGGAGCCCCTACCAAGTATTGAGTACATATACAGTAAATGAACATACTTTCCAGAAGGCCAACAATTCACTAAAAATGTTTTTTTTTATTGGTCTTATGAAGTGTTCTAATTTGTTGAGATGTGAATTAATGGTTTTTGTTAAATGTGAGCCTAAATCATCACAATTAAAAGAACCAAAGACTTAAACTACTTCAGTCTGTGTGCATTGAATTTATTTAATACACGAGTTTCACAATTTGAGTTGAATTACTGAAATAAATGAACTTTTTCATGACATGAGATGCACCTGTGTGGTGTGTATATATATATATATATATATATATATACATATATATACACTAAACCACTTGTGGAACAAACAATATTAAAGCTTGAAATACCGAACATCAGGTGAATGGGCTGTTCTACGGAGTGTAATATGTTTTCATTCCAGCACAAGTGCTGTGAGTGACACATACAAGTGTGTATCAGTGTGTGTTTGTGTGTTTAACGGGTCATATATCCCCAATGGCCAAACATGCTGTTGTCTCTTAAAATATCTATCATCACACACCACACACTGTCACGGCACTGCCTCAGGCTAATGATGTACAAACAGAGCAGGAGGACACTTCGACACACACACACACACACACACAATATCTAAATAAGAACATATCATAAACATTATTTTTAAAATACTATTTTATTATAAATAAAGAACTAATAAGATCACTATAGGCTAAACTACGACGGCGTTTTAGTGCCACATAAAAAAAAAAAAAAAATCTAAGATTACGAGATTAAAGTCGTAATATTTCGAGAATAAAGTCGAAACTACGAGAAAAAAAGTCGAAATGTTACGAGAATAAAGTCGAAACACTACGAGAATAAAGTCGAAATGTTACGAGAATAAAGTCGTAATATTACGAGAATAAAGTCGAAATGTTACGAGAATAAAGTCGAAACACTACGAGAATAAAGTCGTAATATTACGAGAATAAAGTCTTAATATTACGAGAATAAAGTCGTAATATTACGAGAATAAACTCGTAATATTTCGAGAATAAACTCGTAGTAATACGAGATTAAACTCCTAATATTTTGAGAAAAATCACAGAATTACTAGAAACAATGGATGTGGAGGATTTGGTTAAATCCTACTTTAGATTAGGATTTAGCAATAAGGAAATTCTTTGTCTTTTGGCTCATCAGCACGGAGTTATAATTAGTAAAAGGACACTGCAGCGGTTATGTAGGAAACTTAATTTATTCAGAAGAAAAATAACGACGTCGCCAGTACTTCAGCCGGGGTCCCAACGCGTTGTGGCATTATGGCATATTCGGAGACGTCGAGCGCGCCGAAGTTCAACTCCTTCAGGGTCGATTTCTTTGATCACCATCCTCATAGTCTCTTGAGAAACAACATATCCTCTTCGAATAGCACGCAGATGTAACCATCGACCACTGGTCGCCATCTCAGACTGCACAAAAGAGGCAATTTCCTCAATGTCTGTCTGAAGACATTTTTCTTCTGAATAAATTAATTTTTCTACATAACCGCTGCAGTGTCCTTTTACTAATTATAACTCCGTGCTGATGCGCCACAAGACAAAGAATTTCCTTATTGCTAAATCCTAATCTAAAGTAGGATTTAACCAAATCCTCCACATCCATTGTTTCTAGCAATTCTGTGATTTTTCTCAAAATATTAGGAGTTTAATCTCGTATTACTACGAGTTTGTTCTCGAAATATTACGACTTTATTCTCGTAATATTACGACTTTATTCTCGTAACATTACGACTTTATTCTCGTAACATTACGACTTTATTCTCGTAACATTACGACTTTATTCTCGTAACATTACGACTTTATTCTCGTAATATTACGACTTTATTCTCGTAACATTACGACTTTATTCTCGTAATATTACGACTTTATTCTCGTAAAATTACGACTTTATTCTCGAAGTGTTTCGACTTTTTTTCTCGTAGTTTCGACTTTATTCTCGTAGTTTCGACTTTATTCTCGAAATATTACGACTTTAATCTCGTAATCTTAGATTTTTTTTTTTTTTTTTATGTGGCACTAAAACGCCGTCGTACTAAACCTACGTCTACCCCCCAAAAACTTTTTACCATTTTTTAAATTAAAAAAAAAATATATAAATAAATATATATATTTTATTTTTTTTGTGTGTGTATTAATCACTTTTTCAATATCCACAAAATTACATGTATCCCAAAAGAAATGTGTTTGAGCAAAAGAACAAGAACATCTTTACGGAGGACTGAAAAAAAAAATCATTGTTGTACTCTAGACACAGACGTACACGCCGTCTCTGAAGAATATTCACTGCACATCACTGACAACATTCACCACCAGAGCAATGACGTCATTCATTTACACCCCTCCTCTCTCTCTCTCTCTCTCTCTCTCTCTCTCTTTCTCTCTCTCCTCCCGTTTTATCATCTCTTTTTTCTTTCTTCAGTCATTCTTGCAAAACAATCTCATCAAAGGAGATGAAGGAGGAGGATAAGAATAGCATGAGAACTATTTATAGTCTCTCTCTTTCTGGCCCTCCGGACAGTTATTGATATAAAGAGGGAATGAGAGAGGATTAGAGATACATTTCTGCAGATAGGGTGATTTGCATTTGGTCTAATACAAGAATAGCAATGTTTAATCAATGATGACACCGCTGTATTTTTAAGAATAGCAAGAACAGAATTTTCAGCGTCTACAGCTACAACACGCATCTTAATAACCCTTAGAAAAAATACTGCGGTGTTACCATGGTACAGGGATGGTATCAGATGGTAAAGCCAAGGTACTTTGATAAATACTTTATGATTACTATTTTCATACTCCAAAAATCATTCAAAGGGCACCATGATATTTACATAAGACCTAGTAACACTGAAGGCCCAAGTACCCTAAATATGGCAGTCAAAGTAGTTTAAGTTCTCTAATCAACAAGTGTGTCTGCTTTATGTATACATGCACTATCAAGAAATGAAAAATATCTGATAATGATAAAATATTGTTTTTACAGTACCTTATACCACATTATGAAAGGATTACCAAGGCATTTACATAGTATATATTAATTTAAAGAGCTGGCTATCAAATCTGATGTTCCAGAAATTCAATGTTATAAAACATGTTGATTTCATATTCTATGTCAAATGTTCTGCGTGGCTTGATTTTGTCGGGTTTTGTCCACGTGAGGATTGTAAAGGCAGAAGCAGAGCGCAGCATCAGTAGCATATGAGTGATGCAGCAGCTACACTGAAGAGCATGATCTGCCTTAATAATGCATCAGCAATCTGTCCTTCAGACACTGAGAAGATACTCACTGAGCGCTGACACACACACACACACACACACACACACACACACACACACACACACACACACACGTACTGTGTCTGTACAAGCTTATACTGTACAAGCTGTATGTGCTATTGCCCTACACCTACCCTACACCTAAACTTAGCCCTCACAGGAGACGGTGCATTTATATATTCCCTCAAAAAAACTCACTCTGTATGATTTATAAGCGTTTTAAATTATGGGGACACTGAAAATGTCCTCATAAATCACCTTCTCCTTGTAATACCTATGTCATACCCATGTCATTATACAAATTTGTGTCCTCATAAACCACATAAACATGCCCACACACACACACACATCTCATTTACTGAGACTTAGACTTTTGTTATCACTGACCCGCTACACTGGCTAGAACTTGACATGGTTTCATTCTGTCCAAAACAGGCAAACACACGCGACTGTTTTTGATTTATCTAAATCTTTAAACTTATTTCATGGATGTTTCAATTGCACACATATAGATCTGTAAATAATAATAATAATAAAAATATAAAAAGTTTAGCATTTTCTAAATGGCAAACATTGTAAACATTGTTGTAAATGTAAAAATCTGTGCTGTTTTCTTTGGCAAAACTAGTTGTGGTTCTAGGGGGTTGTGAGTGGTTGCTAGGGCTTTCCGTGTGGTTGATAAGGTGTACTTTAACAGGTGTTTGAGTTCTGTAGTGATTTCTATATCATTATAGAAAAAGTGATTCTTAGTAAACACAAAAAAAGACATATTGCAAGAGTTGCTATAATACAAGTATTTTTATCATCAAAAAGGCCTAATTTTTCAACCCACCTTGAATGTTTTTGTACAGTTCTTGAATGCACTAATCATGCCAAAGGCTCTATACAAAATGCTTTATGTAATCATTTTTTTAATTATGTTCTTGTCATGCTCATTTTTAGGTCAAATTATTTTTGGCTCCAAAATCATATTTTGTAATAACATGACAGTCACTCAATGCTGTTAAAGTGTATTTTTCTCTGTTCTTTAAGGCAGGGGTTTTCAATCCTGTCCTGGAGGCCTCTTGCCCTGCACATTTTGTATACGTGTGTTCGACTTGAAGCGGTGCTGCACAGAATGATCAGTGTATGACATCACAGTACCGCGAGAGCGATTCAAACGCATAAGGATCAGTCTGCTCTATGGCTCTCGCGGTACTGTGGTGTCATACACTGACCATTCTGCACAGCGCCGCTTAAAGTCGAACACACCATATGTCTCCCTCATCTAACACACCTGATTCCACTCATCAGCTCGTTAGTAGAGACTACAAGACATGCTGAATTTGGTGTGTCTGACAAGGGAGACATACAAAATGTGCAGGGCAGGGGGCCTCCGGGACAGCTTTGAAAAACCCTGCTTTAAGAGAGATTATTAAAGAGATTATAAAAAGACATGAAAATGAGATGAAGGGGGAAATCATATACTTTACATTTTTCTTTTGCATTCACTCACAAAAATTGTGCTGCCATGAGAAACTTGTTTGCTAATTTTTTATTTTTTTTATTTTTTTTAACATTACCATTTCTCTTTTGAGTAGAGCTCCCTAGATTGTATTTCATTCTTATCATTTTGCAAGTTTGGTGAAGTTTAAAGTCAAGCCAAGTTATCAAAATAATGGTATGTTGTCATTCACCATGTTTTGCTCTGTGTCTTATGACTCATTAAGCCATATGAAAACATATGAAAACAAAAAGAGTTCTGTTGTTCGCCACATGATCACAGCCCTGCTAATATTCAGACCAGCGGCATGATTACGAGTATGACACTACTTTTATACAAACGTTTAATAAACAAGAAGTTAATATTGAGATGCTTACATTTTACTTCATCTATTCTTGTCAACATAAATAGTTCCAAACAAAGACAAAACAAACCTGGGGCCCGTTTCAATAAGGAGGTTCAACCAACTCTGAGTTTAAACTTGAACTCAGAGTTGAGTTACTCTGAGATGGGAAACTCTGAGTTTTCGGTTACAGAACAGCTGAATTGTGTTAGTTTACTCAACTCTAAGTAGGTTGACTCTGAGTTAAGCGCGTGCACCATGACTATGAAAAGTCATGATCAGCAGAGCACCGCAGTTACGATTCACCATGGCAACAGCTCCCGCCAAAAAGATAAATAAAAATAAAAATGATAAAAATGTGAATAATTTGTTTATTTAACAGCAGTGGAGGTGGTTACGGCTTGTACTACCCCTCCATCTGGCATCCTTCCATTCCATACATTAGTTTCATTTTCAGAAGGTGCGATGATGGTGGAGATATGCTTGTCATCAATGCATCCAACCACATTACTTCCAGCCCGATCTCACGGCAATCCGTACATATTTTACGAGGTGGCTAATTCAGCGTTACTTCCAGATGTCACAGAAAAATGTTATCAAGTGAACATCATTTATCAGATTAGCCTCATTTAAACCAATTTTTTCACCACTGACCTACAGTCCTGTGAAACTCCTCTTTGACGGATTTGTGCCCAGGACAAATGATCAGAAGGAGTATGAGAGCGATGCACACTTTCCTTAAAATCTGCATACAGGACTTATAATGTGCTCTGCATCTCCGATGTTTTAAAGTGCTTTTTTTCTATTTTGCTAATTATCTTCCAATGGGGTAAGACATTAAACATATTCTTGTTTCCGTTTGCATTAAGATCATTTTTCTTACCCAATGGCGGACAATTTTACTTGTTTTATGTAAAATGCACTTAAAAAGGAAAATCCCCCAGGAAACAAGACTAAATATTGACAATTTTTGAATATATAATTTTACATTTTTAGATATTTGTACTTGAAATAAGACAAAAAAATACTCAGTAAGAAAATAAATTTTGCAGTTTGAATTAGGCATTTAAACCTCGCTAAAACTATAAAAAGGGAGAAGAGACTGAAAGAAACTCTGGGTTTACCGAAGAAAACCTGCTCCCGACCAGGTTAGGTTCAACGGAGTAAGTTACCACGGTAATTGACTCTGAGTATAAGTTATCTCTCTTTCAGAAACGGGCTTGACTTACCCTGCTTTCTCGGGTTTGACAAACCTCCCATTTTGAAACAGAAAACCCAGAGTTTCCCTCATTTCAGGGTTAACATACTCAGAGTTTTCAGTTAACCTCCTTTCTGAAACGGGCCCCAGATGATCACACATCTCAGAATAACACGAGTAGCTGCGTTTCCTTTCTAAGTGAATCAGTATTATTAAAGTTAAGTGAATAATTCAATGACTAATTCATAAAGAGAATGTATTGGTGAAATCTGTAAAAAACAGAGCTGGGCAGTAACTGATCACAATTAATCTGGATTACGTAATCAGATTTTTGTTTTTTTAATACCTGTAATTAGATTATATTACATTTTAAAATACTCGTAATCAGACTACAGTTACTTTTGTATTGATTAGATGATTACATATTATTCATACAATAGCAATAAATTATTCATAATGTATTGATTCTTCCTAATTCTTCTGTTTCACTAAACTCACAAACTTGTAGTTCCTTCACAAACCTTGATTTAATGTAATGTTTCATGCACTTCATGTTGTTAATAATAATGAATAGAGTATATTTTCTTTCCCTTTGTATTTTTATATCAATATGGTAAAATATTATCCTGTTTAAATCAATGAGATGAACGTGTAAAGTCAAAACTAATCTGATTACATTATCTAAAATGTGTAATGTCATGGATTACGTTACTGACTACAATGTTTGTCTTGTAATTTGGAATCAGTAATGGACTGGAATTTGTGAGTAATCTAATGCACAGACTGACACACTTCCATTGCAATTAGCAACTACTTCATGCTTTGGTGAATTGATGCCTAATTTGTATGAATTTGTGCACTATTGATTTCATACGATCTGCACAGGTGAAAAAAGTTAAAAGTGCTCTATTTTCACACACTAACTTTGCACTTGATATACTAAAAAATATTTTTTTATACTTAAAACTGTATTAAAAATGTATTTAGTGTACTAGGGTATGAAAGATAGGTTCAAGTGTACTACAAATTGTAACTAAATACATTTTTTAATACAGAGATAGTATGTTAAAAGCACATTTTAGTTCATACTCATGGTGTCTCAAAATAGCACAGTTGAGTATGTAGATGTTCTTAAGATTATCTTATATAAGTACTAAAGAATCAGTTTTAGCATATTTTTGTACAAAATTAGTTGCAGGAAAATAGAGCACTTTAAGTACATTATGGAAGTGCACTTTTTTCACCTGGGTGCTTTTATGCATTCTTTATTTATTTATTTTTAAACATACATTTCCATACAAATCACATTTCATGAATTCATACACAATGATTATGCCACCTTGTAAAATAATTACGGTTTCTGATGAGATCAGGTTTGACTGACAGTATATCCAGAACGAGCAAACGCAGTGAAAGATCAAAGGTCTTTTAGGCCAATCGAACTCAAGGACCAGAACTAACTGCTGACCTACACCACACACACACCACACAGCAAACATACACTCAGCATTTAACTCCTCGTGTAGCTGATGAAAAAGTAAGAACTGAGTGCTTATAACATGTAAAAGTGCACCGATGGAAGAGCAGCCTCTGTCAATGAGGATGGTCATGAAATATGCAGGAGAAAGCCATCACAGAACAAGAGGCCATTAGAGCCTCGTGGCTTTCTGAAATATTCATAAGAGCAAACAGAACGCTCCTTCTTTTAGCTCAAAAGTTTATAAACACCACACCGGACATAATGTATAAAAAAAGACCAGGATGCACATCAATCTTCCCGTCATTGCTTCCTTAAACTTCACCTCTTCCACTTTGTTCCCAAAGAAGAGATACTTCAGAAAAGTACTTAAGAGATATTTTAAAAGTTAGTAGAACGTATTCTAGCTGCTTTTACTGATCCAAGAGTAACTTGAACCCAAGGTAGAACCATAATAAGAGGACAATTTTCTGACAATGAAAGGCAGGAAATGGATGTTGCTTCCATTAGACAGCATGTGCATTAGTGCCAGCTAGACTACACATCCACATCATCATCCGCTATCATCAGTTATCATCAAACACTTAAGCCTGCATCAGAGCTGAATGACAGTAACTACATTACAGCTGCCTCCTGGCCTTTATAGATTCAATTATATTTTTATTAGCAAAACGACATGCAGATTTGCAGTGGATTGGATGTTTCTATTGTTTCCAAGAATGTTCTGAAAGGAAGTGCATTGTCAAGAGTCTTTCCCAGAAATGGCAGGGTTCTAGAGTGCGACCAATTTGGTCGCACGTGCACCCTAATTTCTCTCGGGTGCGACTAACAAAAATCCCAGGGCGCACTGGTGCGTTCAGCCATTCGAGAAAAGAAAAAAAAAGTATCCGCGACTCAGAAACTCTGGTTCAACAAAAGACACTCCCGTTAGGCTTATATCGTGGTCTAAACCAATCAGAGATAGTGAAGGGCGGACCCCCCCTCTGATTGGCCGCGGTCCAGATATTCCGGTATGTGTGTGCGCGCGTTGACAAATACGTCACGTGTGCTGCTGCAGTCAGACAGAGAGAAAGAGGTGAGTAGTAGAGATGCGTGCAGTGTTGCCAACTTAGCGACATTTAGCGCCTTTGTAGACCCCCATAGCAACTTTTTGTTTTCCAAAAAAAGCAACTAGTGACAAATCGAGTCTCTCAGAGTGTCTCTGTGATCGCCGCAACGGCGCGAGATCAGCGCGCTTTCTCTGCATCTGCTCTGTTCAGCGAGCGTCTGAGAGGAGCCCGTTCAGTTAAAACAGATATTATTGCTTCTCTAAATGTACATGCAAATATAGAAGAAATCACAGCACAGGAATTGTCTTGTCTTATATTATGTATTATTTGATTTCATCAGACAACGGCTCAATACAATTATAAATTAGTATTTTTGTGCAGACTAGCTTCTTGGAAAGGAGAGCTGGTTATGAATTCTTAAAGGGACGTGTTTCAGTCATTATTTCATATTTATCCTGTTGACTGACAACATAAACAGTCAAATATATAAAGTAAAACAGTTTTATTGAGAATTTGGCTGCATTAAAATACAGTATGAGCACAGAGAGACGATTAGACAGAACAGAACAGTTATTTTTTTCTTTACTTTACTTTGTCATTTAGCAGACGCTTTTATCCAAAGCGGCTTACAAATAAGAAGTAACTAAAATTAAAAGTTAAAACTTATACATAATATATACACACATTTAAGAAGATAAAGACATGAAATAAACATGACAAATGCATACAACATTTCAAAACTAAACATTTAAATGAAAATAAAGCTAAAAAAAATCAAAATATTAAATCAAGAAAAGGTATGAGTATAAAAATGCTTCTAACATAACACTAAAGGCCTAAGTATACTTCTTTTTTGCATAGTAAGAATTGGTTATAAAAACTGTAAATACTTATTTTTTTCATTATGTTTAGTGCAATTATTTGGTAGTCTGTGGTGGGATGGGGCACAGGATTGTTTTATGGGTTTAAGGGGGGGGGGTTTGAGAAGCACTGCACTAGAGCATCCCTTCGTTCAGACACAGTGGAAGATCTGATAAGACTCAGTGTAGAAGGGCCAAGTCTGGAAGATGTTGATGCTAGAGAGAGTGTGGTCAGCTGGTTTAGCCAAGGCCAAAGATCAAGAAGGCCAAACTACAGGAGTTGGCCATTCGAGGGGCATGTGACTGCAATGGAGGATAGTCCATAATACATTGAGCCATGAGATGTTCAGTTTGACGCCCTTAAAACACTTAATTTAGATTTTATTTATCTTGAGATGTTTTAAGTTTAAATCTCTGCTCAGTGAAGCACTTTAAGCACCAACACTTTTTTCAGTAAGTTACCTTTCTTGTAGAATTGTGCTTCAAATAAAGAACTTTATGTTGACCAGATTGTTAGTTAGTCGTTTACTAGTCAATATTGCCTATATAAAAATTTGGGTGCATCTAGCTTTTGTGCCGGTGCACCTAAGAAAAAAAAGTTAGGCGCACCAGTGCACCCAGTGCAAAAAGTTAGTCTAGAGCCCTGAATGGGTTCGCTCATTTATCTCGACTGGGACATAGAGAGCATGATGGGAAGAAACTCATTGGCTGCATCTCAAAAACTAGTGAGCCGCCTACTCAGACAAGATTTTTGGGGACCATCGGTACATTGAGACGCTATGCAATGCTTCCATTGGTTTACCAAAGGTAGTGCCAAAAGCTTGTTGACTAAATTAGTATGTCATTATAAGTCTCAAGTGCTAACTAACATCATGGGTCATTATTTTCCATGCCACAGTTGCCTTTGGTTTGCTCATCTGAGATTTGTAAGGCACTACCTTGTGAAAAATAACAAGTGTGCTTGTATTCAAAGTGCACTTGTAGTGTACTTCAAAATCTAAAAATAGGCTATATATTTTTTTTTACTACTTGCAGATAATATTAATGAATCAAAAGACCACTTAAGTGTACTTAAAGAGTGTACACGTTCATAACTGTTTCTTAACAGTGCAATGCGTAATAATGTCAAATTAAGATTGTTGCTTCAAAGAACATTTCAAATCATTGTTTTAATATTTTTCTTGCACTTTACAGAAGTACACTTATTTTGATATTGACTAACATATGAAATCACATGTAAAGTACTTAATCTTAATTTTAACTAGTGTTATTTGATATTTTAAGTTCATATATTTTAAATGCACTAAAGTGCAACTTCATCACTACAAATGAGTCACAAATATATTTAAATACATGACATTTAATTCAAAAAAGACAACATTAAAGAATATTTGAGTTTATAAATGCAGCAGCACACTTTAACCATATTTCAAAGACAGAGCTAATTACTAAATTACAAATAAAGATGTGCTAAAGTCCTATTTAACTGAGTAAAACACTTTAAGTTCAACTAATTGTATTCAACGTTACATTTATATAAAAAAATCATATAATTTTAAATGACATGCAATTAACTGTTCATAAAATGATGCTGCAGTGTAGCTACTTCTTTTTCACAAGGGTTAAAACTGCTTTGAGACACTTGACTTTACAAATGAAACAGACAGTTTCCACAGAAAACTGTCCATCACAGACTTTCTCAGCAATCTTTCATCACTTGGAAAAGAAAGAAGATAAATCAGCGCACGAGACACGTGGAGGCTTTACACTCTTAAATATAAAGGGGCCTGAAAGCTTCTTCACAACGAGCCCATAGAAGAACCAGGTTTGGCTCCCTAAAGAACCATTCAGGACCATCTCTGTCTTACCCTTCATAATCTGAAGAACCTTCTTTCGCCATAAAGAACCTTTTGTGAAACAGAAACAGACGTTAAAGGTTCTTTATGGAACCACAGAAAGGTTCTTCCATGGCATCGTGAAGCACCTGTATTTGTGAGTGTACGCGTCTGCCTTGCATCATGCTCTCCTCTCCCAAAACCTCCACGAAACACCGCAAATTCAATTACACAGCGTTAAAACAGCCAACAGGCGTTCACCAGTTCCATTTTGCGCAGCTCTGTTATTAATAAACCAAATGCATTTTGTGCATGAATCTTTCTTGTGTACAAAGAAAGTCAAGGGCGTAAGTGTTTAACAGACAACCCTGTGATCCAAGCATTAATGACACGCGCAAACCCTGACGAACGCGTCATCATCACTCCTTTGACGCCTTGCACCTTGGCTGCCCGTTTAACGCGATGCTTTAATAAAAGGCGTTATGTCAGAGAATCGCAATACAGAAGCGCATCGCATCACAGAGCGCGCGCTTACCTGGATGCTGCACGCGAGCTCGGAGTCGTCGAGCAGGCGAACCGTGCACCGGACCTCCTGCGCGAGGGAGGAGATGCTCGGACTCCGGAACCGAAGCATTTTCATGGCTCTGGGTTCCCCATCGCAGAGCAGCAAAGCGCCTTTGGTGTGGGAGAGGAGCACGGGGTGTCGCGTATGTTGCCAGCGGAGAGGAGGAAAGAGAGATGTCGCGTTATATGACCGGGAGAACGATCCCCCTTTTCTCTTCCCTCCCCTCCCTCCCTCCTGAGCTCCCTCCCTCCATCCATCCCTCCATCAGTGATGTATCAGCAGCTTCACCTGGACCGAGCGTCCACACAGTGTGTTCACATCACAACGCGAGCTACAGTAGGCTACGGTTTCCGCCTTAAGTTAATACTTTACTAAGACTATTGATTTGTTTGTTTGTTTTCACTGTGGTTAATACTATAATGTAACTGGTAAAACAATGTAAAGCAGTAGTCTATGTTTAGTTTTGTTGTAAAATATAGGAATGTTTAGTTATGAATGTTGCTGCATTTTAAATAGGCCTAACAAATAATAATAAACGATCAGAAAACCTGACATTTTAAGTGTGATTTTTAGACCTATAATAACAAGAACCAAAATAAATAGATCTGAAAATTTCATGGGCATCTCTATACTACGATTTATCTAAGAAAAAAATGAACAGTTTTCAAAAATCCTTATCAATTCATCCTAAACATTTCTGATTATTAGACAATGCCAGCGTCAGAATTGTAGGCAACATATGTTAAGAATCCACCGCCTAGTGGTGACAGGGTAAAGTCGTCAGAAAAAAAAAAAAAAAAAAAATTGACCATGTCATATATCCATGGAAAGCTGAGATTCTTGTGATTTCAACTATGTGAACCATTTTAAGATACAATAAATGTATCATACAGCATATACAATCAGTGTCTTTATCAGACCACTTTTTGTTGACATAATGCAGACATGCATGATAGTACAGACTTACATAGAAATAACAGTGATGCAATATAACACCAATATAAGAAGAAAAAACAAATTAAATAATGTACTATGTACAGAAATAGAAATATAGGAAAAAAATGTATTTAGATTATACATTATAAATATATATGTAATTTTAAAAGTGTACACATTTTGGATTCTATAAATAAATGTCACTATAATGTGTTTATGCTTCAGTTACTATGTGTCAGCAATTATTGACAGGGAATCTGGATGAGAAACTGAATAGCTCTAAGTGTAACCTTTCATTAGAGCCCAAAATGATGACTGTACATTAAAGCATTCAAGATTTACAGCATTGTGTGTGTCGTTGGTTACAAAGGGTCGTTTGGAGTCTCCCAAGTGTACTTTTTTTGGAAGAGCTTAGACATAAAATTAGATAAACTTGGGTAAAACACTAATTTTCTAATATATTGTTTATCAAATGTGAAATTTGGCTTGGTAAGGCTTCATTTTGAGATCCCAATGTATTTCCCAGTTCATCCCTCCCAGCTATAGTCATCTGCAGGCTTCTATTAACAACAAAAAATGCAGGCGGAATAATTTTTTTTAGTGTGTTCAAAGTGCTATTACTCAATATCAGTAAGACTTACAGTGATTCTGACTGTTGAGAAACAAACCTGTCACCTTTCAAAGGAGACCAACACCATGCATATCATCCAAATGGCCCAACAGCATGCAATTTACATTGGGTATACCTTTTTTAGGTGTTTTAGGCAAATTTTACAGGAATCGTAAAGGGTTAAAGAATAATTCAATGAATCATTCATAAAGATGAATTCAGACTTGTCTCCACCTACTGGTGCAGTGATGTAACCTGCAGACACTTTCCCGACACTGATGCAGATTAACAGCCTGTCTGAAATTACACACAAACACTACTGAACATGAAGGCACTATCATTAAGAAGCTTTCAGTCCTTTTGTAGGCTAACGTGTGTAATGCATCCAAACATCTTGTATATTGGACATCAAATTTTCCCTCTCAAAAATAAAAATCAAATGTTTTTATTTTTACATTTTCAAATATTCATAGCATTATATGTACAAGTATAAATTAATTTCAGATTAAAAAAAAAGATTTGTATATAGTAATAAAAACAGTGCTATTATAGTACAATGATTTAAAAAGATATAATAAAAAGGATACATATAAATTGGATCCCCTTCTTACGGATTCTTTCAGAATCTGGCTTTGTGATTTCTCATTTTTATGGTTAGCATTGTTGTAACTGCCAGTTATTCCTTTAGCATAAGAGTTTTACTTAAAGCATATAAACCCATATTAATGTATATTTAATCTCCATTAAAAACAAAAATACATTGTACCTTCAGTTTGCCTTTAAAGGACCAAACATTTCTTTTATTCTGTAAGAGGGCCCGGCTGGAACGATCCAATGACGGCAGTCGTTCAGCGGGTGAAGGGCTTTGCGTGTTACGGTCTTTCCTTTTCACGACACAACAAGAACATTAAAATGGAACACTTCTTCTTATATATTTTATCTCGTTATTTCATCTGACTCCATAAATGAAAAGGTTTTAATGATATCTGTGCATCATTAAAATATGAAAACGAATGATTGATTATTCTTTTCAGCTCCGTTTAATACTTTACCCGCTCAGATGTAGGGAAACTATATCGCTCAGAGGCCCTGTTTTTCACAGGTCTCACGGACACAATCTCGTCAGGCCCGGTCGTCAATCAGAGGTAATTATGGTTATGTATCTAAGATTTGCCGTTAATGCACACGTACACAATCATAGACATGGATAACCCCTTGGAGCCCCCTCAGAACTTTTAGTTCGTTTGTTTACTTCAGTAAAGGTTTTTGGCCATTATCAGATATGTTAGTAGGTCAATGTACAACACTCGTAATAACTTTGGATTGGTCAATTCCTTGTTTAAAGTAACATTAAATCAAAAGTCAGAGGTATGGGCGTACCCGAATTCAGTTTGACCAGACGGCGTTCGCCGTCCCTGAACGGAATTAACCCGCCCCTGCATCCGAAGTACACTTAAAAGACGCCGGGTATTAGCCGTCGCTAAACTGACGCAGGCTTGCGGAAATATACGAATCCGCTACTCTAATAGGGAGAAAGCAATCTTTAGAGGCAGTCAGAATAGAATCAAACGTTACAATTTATTAACCAGGTAATCGAAGCAATAATTCAAAACTCCAATGTTACAAGAATAGAATCATCAGTTAACAATACTACCTGGCAAATGAAAACTACACACAGCGATTTGTGCGGGCAGTCAGCCTACAGACTCCCAGAACTTTGTGTCCCGTTTCCTTATAAACCCAGGTAATTCGATAAGCCCACCAAATGGTGGCCTTGTTATTATAATTAGACTTTAGAATTTGCAACCAAAAGGCTTCTTGATATCCTGTGGCAGGGAATGCTTATTTACATACAGGAGGTGTTTTGAATAGAAGATCAGGGGGAGAGGGCACATCCTTACGCTTTGCACTATACTTCTCATATTTCAGAACTTCCTTTAGCTTTTCATTATGATTGGGAGAATGAGACCATTTTACCAGACGCACTGAGACATTTCAAAAGATATCAAACATGTATGGTTACTTTTTTGTACATATTACATTGCATGGATTTTAGGTGATGAGGGGAGGGGGGGAAATGGTGACTACACCAGTTCCATCGTGCGGACCGTCAGCACCGGGTGTGGACCCCCCAGTGTGCTGCGTCCTGGCTGTTACATATGTAAGAGGTAGTTTCTGTTGATTACTGGCACCGGGCTTGCAGTTCCTCTCTGGGGAGGGTAGACATCATGGCACCGGGCTTACATTCCCTATAGAGCAGGGTTCCTCAAATCTTTCCCTGGAGGTCCAATCTGCTGCAGAGTTTATCTCCAACCCTGATCAAACTCACCTCCCTGGGATTTCTAATGATCTTGACTCTGATTAGCATGATTAGGGTTAGAGCTAAACTCTGCAGGGGTGGGCCAGATTTGAGGATGGCTCCCCTATAGACTCCATATGAGACATGAAGTGTCAAATGTAATTAGATCAGATTTAAAGTGAAAAAACGGGTCAGCTTCAAGCATAATCTCTAAATTTAATCAGTGATGACACTTGGCAAGAATGAAATAACAGTTAGTTTCAAGCATAAACAACCAACACACTTTGAAA